>CAUYON010013191.1:0-11717 GCA_963573935.1 Arctocebus calabarensis
TTTTTTTTTTTTTTTTGGTTGCAGCCGTCATTATTGTTTGGTGGGCTCGGGCTGGATTCAAACCCGCCAGCTCAGGTGTACGTGGCTGGCGCCTTAGCTGCTGGAGCCACAGGTGCCAAGCCTGAAGGTTGTTATTTTTGAAGAGGCAAAAAATATAGGTTGGATGCAGTGGGTCATGCTTGTAATCCTGGCACTTTTGGGAGGTCCTAGTGGGAGGATTGCTTGAGCTCAGGAGTTTGAGAGCAACCTAAGCAAGAATGAGACCCTTTCTGTACTAAAAATAGAAAAATTAGCAGGGTGTTGTGGTGGGCACCTGTAGTCCCAGCTACTTGGGAGGATGAGGCAGGAGGATTGCTTGAGCCAGGAGTTTGAGGTTGCTGTGAGCTAGGCTATGGCTACTGGCACTCTAGCCTGGGCAAGAAAGTGAAACTTTGGCTCAAAAAAAAGAAAAATATGTAGAATGTGGTGGTTCATACCTGTAATGTAGCACTCTGGGAGGAGGAGACGGGAATCTGTTGAGTTTAGGAGTTGAAGACCAGTTTGAGCAAAACAGAAACCCCATGTCTACAAAAATAGATTCGTGGGCTTGGTGGTCTCAGCTACTCAGGAGGTTGAGGCAGGATTGCAGAAGTCCAGACCACTGCACTCTAGCCCAGACGTCGGAGACTCTGTCTCAAAAACAAATAAATAAAAAGTTTATACGGATTACTGAAGCTCCTTCCATGAGAACAATGGAATTTTTGGTTTTTTTGTTTGCTGCTACACATCCATATTATAAAACAGAGACAAGCAGGTAGAAAACCCTCAACAGATGCTTAATTATAATGACACATAACATGTAGACCAGGCCCATTTCTAACCATTTTGCATATATAATTGTCACAATAACCCTATGAAGGAAGTACAACATATACACACACACACACACACACACACACACATATATATATATATATCTTTTTTTTTTGGTAGAAACAGAGTTTCACTTTATTGCCCTTGATAGAGTGCCGTGGCGTCACACAGCTCACAGCAACCTCCAACTCCAGGGTTTAAGCGATTCTCTTGCCTCAGCCTCCCGAGTAGCTGGGACTACAGGCACCCGCCACAATGCCCGGCTAAGTAAAAGTAATATTTTATATAAACCAATGAATGGAGGAAACTGAGGGTCGGAGACCTTAAGTAACTTTCTCAAAGTGACAGCGAATAAGTGGAGCGGCGATTTGTGGAATGAAACGAATGAAACTCGATTTGGCAGTCAGCTAGGGGATGGAAACTGACAAGGCGGGAGCAGACGCGATGTTCTGTGGAGCACGTAGAAGGCCCAGCGCGCAGCTCGCACTCTGGGTCCGAGGTTTCAAGGAGGAACCAGAGTACTTTAGGGAACTGCACGATGGAACCGCCGGGAAACCCCTGGCCTGCCCTTACCAGCTCCCGTCCAGTCCTCTGCAGACGGGAAGTAGGAAGTGGCGGCCGGCGTCGCGAGCGGTGACGTCATGGTGGCGACGGTGAAGAGGGCGGGGGGGGAGGAGGAGCGAGCCGGATTGGGGGGCGACTGCACAGTCTCCGGGATCCCCAGGCCTGGAGGGGGGTCTGCGCGCGGCCGGCTGGCTCTGTCCCGCGTCCGGTCCCGAGCGGGCCTCCCTCGGGCCAGCCCGATGTGACCAAGCCCAGCTGAGCCTGAGCAAGGAGCGGGTCCGTCGCGGAGCCGGAGGGCGGGAGGAACATGACATCGCGGAGGTGAGGAGCTCCTAGGGGCCCGACCCCGGTCTCGGCCTGTCCCCCGCCGCGTTTGTTCAGCCCCGGCCGGGAGGGGGCGCCCCGGCCGGGCTTCGGACTCTCGCCCCAGGTTGGCGTGGGGCAGCTTCCCTCCTAATCCCGCTCCCGGGACCAGGGGCCGGCCGTACCGCGCCCCCACCCTGCGGGTCCCCATTCATTTCCTGCCTCCCCCAGTTCCGGCCTCCTCAGCACTGGGGATGCCGGTGAGGACTGGGGCAGGTAGAGCCGCTGGGGGAACCGCGGACGCCAGCGGCCCGGCTCAGCGCCGCATTCCTGACCCATTGCCTCATGAGAATTGCCTCATGGTGTTTCTGAAATAACTCGGCTCACTTGGGGAGGCTTCTTGGGACACGAGAAGGTAATTGTACGGGGCAAGGCCCCCAAGTGGTCTAGGCTCTGGTCACTCTGCCACGTTAGCGTATTTGGGGACTTCACTCAGTACCTCTGACTCTTTTATGTGCCTCTTTGCGTCGTCTTTTCCTCCCACCCCTCACGTGCCAGAAATGGAAAAACTGACTGTATCTGCAGCCACTAGAAGTATTTCCTTCCTCTGCGATCTTCGCTTTGGGATGTGGGAGGGAAGCGAGCTGTATCTACTTATTTAATCCTTCAGTACCACCTTGAAAGTCAAGTAACTTCAATGGTACCCGTTTTGCGGATACGGAAACTAAAGCTCAGAAGTAATGTACTAGTAGATGATAGGATTTGAAACTATGGGTCAGGAGGAGGATTAGTGAGTTAATGAGATCCTTTGAAAGTTCAGGGTAATACTGCTATTAATAGCTAACATTTACTTAGTTTTTACTAACCAATTGTACCTAATTGTGAGAACTAATCCTCAACATTCATCTAATGATGAGTAAAGTAAGTTGCAGAAATTAAGCAGTTTGCCTGATGTAACTGCTAATAGGTGGTGGAGCCAGAATTTGTTCTGTTAATCACCATTTTACTATTATTACAACTATTGCTAATGTAAGCCTTAATTTTGTTGTTAAACAATAGTGTGACCTGTTGTTTCCAATAACGATCTTGCTGTTTTGTATCATCACTGTTTATATATGACTCACACATAAGGCCCATTGTCCTTTTCTGTGATTGTCCAGTTATGGTCACTGTCTTAAACATTTGAAAAACCATTCAAGCTGTTGGGGCTCTTTGTGTGAAAGACTTTTCAAAATAGTAGGAATGTCTCATCAAAACACACCTGCACATTATTCATTCATGGATCTGGAACACAAAAAAAGGGGAGAAAAAAGAAAACTGAAAACTCTTTATACAGTGAGTGACTTGGACAGGTCAGTGCTTACAGATCTGGGTAATATATAACTGCATTTCTCAGAACACTGTATAGCCTCAAATGTTCTAATTCTTTAGGAAGCTTTTAAATAAGACAGTTGTCTATTCTTTAATCTGTCAAATAGTCATTGAGCCTTTTGTTCCTTGTGTCTGCTGTTCCAGACAAGTAAGAGTCTACTGCTTTAGGAAACAAAAAGACAGGGAGCTGGGGGTTGGGAAAGGGTCCTGGTAGTAATAGACCCTAATTGTCCTGCTCTTTAGTTTAGAAGCAAAGGAGTGTAGTCATAGCCAAAGAAGCAAGTAGTAAAGATGACAGTTTGAAATGAAGTAATTCCTTCTTCCCTCTATTCCTGGTATTATGTGCCATCTAAAAAGTCAGATTATGAATGTAATACATACAATTGGGAATTATTTGTTAGTTTTTAGATTGCAAGAATGTTTTATTTTTAACCAGTTTTAGTGGTATAAATGACATGCAACAAATTATGTTATTTAAATGTCCAATTTGATAAGCTTTGACAATGTATACCCTCAGGAAACCATCAGTCAAGAGGTGAACATAATCTATCACCTCTCACGTTTTCTTGAGTTCTTTTTTTTTTTTTTTTAATATAGAGTCTTACTATGTTGCCCTCGGTAGAGTGCTGTAGTGTCACAGCTCACAGCAACCTCCAACTCCTGGACTTAGGTGATTCTCTTGCCTCAGCCTCTCCAGTAACTAGAACTACAGGTGCCTGCCACAACGCATGGCTATTTTTTGTTGCTGTTGTTGCAGTTGGCTGGGGTTGGGTTTGAACCCTCCTCCCTCGTTATATGGGGCTGGCGCCCTACCCACTGAGCCACAGGCGCCCCCCCCCCTCAAGTTCTTTATAGTTTCTCCTTTGTTCTTAGGCAACCACTATTCTGCCAGTGGGCTAGATTATTGTAGTTTTATTATACATCTTTAAATCGGGTGTTAGTCTTCCAGCTTTGTTCTTATTTTCAGATTATTTTTAAGCTAGTGTTAATTTATTTACTACCTGAAATTGTGTTATTTAGTTATATGATTGTCTACTGTCTGTTTCTCAGCCATGAGAACAGAAACTTTGCCTACCTTGCTGCTTTATCCTGGCTGGCCCAGTGACCACTGTTAAATGAATTAACACTAGCTTCTTTCTTTTCTTTCATCTCAAAGAGTACTATGGCATCATAGCTCACAGCAGCTTCAAACTTGGTTTCAAGTGATCCTCTTGTCTCAGCCTCTCAAGTAACGGTACTGCAGGTGTGTGCCACCATGCATGGCTTAGATTAGTTTCTTTTCTTTCTTTTTTTTTGAGACAGAATCTTACTTTGTTGCCCTCAGTAGAGTAGGCAGCATTGGTTGCAGCAAATTCAAACTCTTGGGCTGAAAGTGATTCTCTTGCTTCAGCCTTCCTGGTAGCTAGGACTACAGGCACCTGCCATAAGGCCCAGCTATTTTTTAGACATGGGGTCTGGCCCTTGCTCAGGCTGATCTCAAACTCTTGAGCCCAGGCAATCCACCTATATTGGTCTCCCAGAGTGCTAGGATTATAGGTGTGAGCCACCTTGCCCGGCCTTAGATTAGTTTTCTTTTCTTTTCTTTTTTTTTGAGACAGAGCCTCTAGCTGTCACCCTGGATAGAGAGCTGTGGCATCACAGCTCACAGCAACCTCCAATTCCTGGGCTCAAGTGAGTCTCTTGCCTCCGCCTCCCAAATAGCTGGGACTACAGGCGCCTGCCACAATGCCCGGCCATTTTTTGGTTGCAGCTGAGCTGTCATTGTTGTTTGGTGGGTCTGGGCTGGATTTGAACCCACCAGTTCAGGTGTACGTGGCTGGTGCCTTAGCCTGTTGAGCCACAGGCGCCAAGCCCCTTAGATTAGTTTTCTTGAGGTAGGGTCTTGCTCTGTAACTTAGGCAAAATGCAGTGGTATCACTATAGCCCTCTGCAACCTCCATCTCCTGGGCTCAAGCCATCTTCCTCCCTTAGCCTTCCAAAGTAGCTTTGTCTGCAGGCACGTGGCACCACACATGGCTAATTTTTCTATTGTTTTATAGAGATGGCATCTTACTTTTGCTTAGGCTGGTCTCAAACTCCCAACCTCAAATAGTCCTCCCACCCTCAAATGGTCCTCCCACCCCAGCTTCCCAAAGTGCTAGGATTTATAGATCTCAGCTACCATACCCTGTCCTGATTTTAGATTCTGAGGTGTCTTATCTTCCCTACTCCCCTTTGTGTGCCCTCTGTCAAAGCTGCCTGTATTTTCTATGTCTTCCCTCAGCATATGGTGCATCCTTTACATTTGCTTTTGTTCTTTTCAAAGATACACATGAAGACTTGAACTGAGAGGGGCATATAACTGAGCTTATTCTCAGAGTGGAGGTTTTTGGTTTATCTATAGCCGGTCAAGCACATTTTGTCCCAGGCTGTCCCTGGTGGCCATGTTTGATTATCTCATGTGGGAATAAATAAACTTGCCTTGCTGAAAAATAACAGTTCTGTGTCTTTCTAGTTGAAACTGGGATGACTTTATTGGGTCCTGATAGAAGCCAAGTTTTTCGCTAGAGTTGTTCAAGTGCAGGGGCTGCTGTTAAGATTACTTACCCTTCTTGTGCACAGTCAGTATGGAGACTGTTATGAGTGGCATATGATCCTGGAAAAGCAGAGCCAAATCATGTTTGTAATTGTTAACTCACAGGCCTTGGCATACTTTGTTAGGCAGCTACAGAATAATAGGGGTACTGAGCCTTTCTTTTGGGAAACACAGACAGTACTTGCCATCCAATGCTGATTTTTTTTTTTTTTTTTTTTTGAGGCAGAGCCACAAGCTGTCACCCTGGGTCCCTGGGTAGAGTGCTGTAGCATCACAGCTCACAGCAACCTCCAATTCCTGGACTTAAGCGAGTCTCCTGCCTCCGCCCCCCAAGTAGCTGGGACTACAGGCACCCACCACAACGCCCGGCCAATTTTTTGGTTGCAGCCGTCATTGTTGTTTGGCGGGCCTGGGCTGGATTCGAACTCGCCAGCTCAGGTATACGTGGCGGCGCCTTAGCCCTTTGAGCCACAGGCGCCGAGCCTTGTTTTTGTTTTTTAATAGGAGAGGTGAGGTCTCATTCTTGCTCAAGCTGGTCTTGAAGTCCTGAGTTCCAGGGTTCCTCCTGCTCAGTCTCCCAGAATGCTAGGATTATAGGTTTGAGCTGCTGTGCCTGGTTGCCATGCTGATTTTTTTTTTTTTTTTGAGACAAAGCCTCAAGCTGTCACCCTGGATAGAGTGCTTTGGCATCACAGCTCACAGCAACCTCCAATTACTGGGCTGAAGCGAGTCTCTTGCCTCCGCCTCCCAAGTAGCTGGGACTATAGGCGCCCGTCACAACGCCCGGCCATTTTTTGGTTGCAGCCGTCGTTGTTGTTTGGCGGGCCGGGCTGGATTCAAACCCATTAGCTCAGGTGTATGTGGCTGGCGCCTTAGCCCCTTGAGCCACAGGTGCCGAGCCCATGCTGATATTTTTAAGGAAAATACTAATGTTGGCATGTTCTGTGAGAGTTGTGGCCTGCTACCAAGGGTTTGAGACCCCTGAAATGGATTCAAATGACCTAAATACAGCCATGCCTATGAGTTTTGGAGGGCTATAGGCATTTAGCAGAGATGTATATACTGTGGTCCTTGGCAATGTTGAAATGGGAAAATACTGTCTGTGTTTTCAGGGAGCTTTGAATTTAGAGAGGGAATTTATATATATCCTTGCATACTGATAGACACACATTTATGTGTGTTTCTATACACATAATGTATGTTATCTGTCTATTCATATATGTGTACACACAATTGTGACAATTTTAAAGGTAATGTTGGAACTGCTAATGTTGGACCATTATTTATTTTTTATTTTTTATTTTTTGGACCATTATTTTAAGAGAAATATCCCAGGAATGGAAAACCAAACACCCCATGTTCTCACTAATAAGTGGAAGCTAATAGATGTGTATACATGGGCACAAAGTGATATAAAGGACATGAGAAACCAAGAAGGAAGGAGGGAAGGAGGGTGAGTGTGGGATAAAAACTGATCTATTGGGTACAATGAACACTGTTCTGGTGATGAGCACACCAAAAACCCTGACTTAAGGGCGGCACCAGTGGCTCAAAGGAGTAAGGTGCCGGCCCCATATGCTGGAGGTGGAGGGTTCAAACCCAGCCCTGGCCAAAAACCACACACACACACACACAAAAAAAAAAACAAACCAAAAAATCCTGACTTAAGCATTGTGCAAGATACCTATGTAACAAAACTGCTTGTACCCCCATAATTAATACATAACTATATATGTACATATTTTTTGGACACAGAGGCTTACTTTGTGCCCTGGGTAGAGTGCCATGGTGTCATAGCTCACAGCAACCTCAAACTTCTGGGCTCAAGTGATCCTCCTGTGTCAGCCTCCCGAGTAGCTGGGACTATAGGCACCTGCCATGATGCTCAGCTGGCTTTTCTATTTTTAGTAGAGACAGGTGTCCCTCTTGCTCAAGCTGGTCTCAGGCAATCCACCCATCTCAGCCTCCCAGAGTGCTAGGATTACAGGCATGAGGTACTGCATCTGGCCAGTATTTTGAAATAGAAAAATAGAGATAATGGACCGTCGACCCAAGCTTTATTATCATGTTGGCCCACTCTTAATGACACATGTGTGCATTTGTTGATGAACTAGTTATGGTGAGATTACCATGTGCCAGGTGTTGTAGGTTTCAGCAGATGGCACTTGTGAAAGTGCTAAGGTGGGGAAGTTCTTGGAGTGACTGAACAGTAGGCACTGTGGGACTGGGGAGGTGGATGTAGGTAAGGTTATGCAGGGAGTCTTAATGTCATGTTGTCACTTGGACCACGGAGAGGAATGTGGACTATATTTCAAGAGCAATGCAGAACCATAGAAGGATGTGATCAGAGGAGTAGCATGAGCTGATCTATTTAAAAATATCCCTCTGGCTGCTGCGAAGGATGGATTGTAGGAGGCAAGAGTGGATTCCGGGAGATGAGACAAGTGAGGGGAAAGGCCTTAAAGTAGGGCAGAAGCAGTTTACATGGAAAGTCTTTTTTGGAGGCAGTTTTCATTTATTGACTATTGGTCAGAGCAGAGATGATGACCAATGAAACTCCATGGGAAGATGGTGATTTATAATGACATAGCTTTGCACTATCACTAAAATGCTATTTTAACAACATTTTTGTTTTACATTTACAAGGTTATTTATTGTAGTATTGTTTGAGATGACAAAATACCAGAAACAGCCAGATGTCCTTTTGATGGGAGGATGAGTTAAATGAAATAGGGTGTAGCATATATTAGAACGATTTGTGGGAATTTAGCAACTCTCTTGGAACCTCTTAGAATGCTTGTCCCTATTGACTGTCTCAATTCATGACTTATCCTTTTCTTACAGGATATTAAAATTTAGGCTAAGCTGGGGCAGTGCCTGTGGCTCAAAGGAGTAGGGCACCGGTTTCATATGCCGGAGGTGGCGGGTTAAAACCCATCCCCTGCCAAAAACTGCAAAAAAAAAAAAAAAAAAAAAAATTAGGCTCGGTGCCTGTAGCTCAGTAACTAGGGTGCCAGCCACATACACCAGAGCTGGTGGATTCGAACCCAGCCCAGGCCTGCCAAACAACAATTGACAACTATAACCAAAAAAATAGTGGGGCGTTGTGGTGGGCACCTGTGGTTACTTGGGAGGTGGAGGCAAGAGAATCGCTTGAGCCCAAGAGTTTGAGGTTGCTGTCAGCTGTGATGCCACGGCACTCTACCCAGAGTGACATAGTGAGATTCTGTCTCAAATAAAATAAAATAAAATAAAATTTAATTAGAAAAGAGGAATATTCTTTTCTTTCTTTTTTTTTTTTTTGAGACAGAGCCTCAAGCTGTCATCCTGGATAGAGTGCTGTGGCATTACAGCTCACAGCAACCTCCAACTCCTGGGCTCAAGCGAGTCTCTTGCCTCCACCTCCCAAGTAGCTGGGACTACAGGTGCCTGCCACAACGCCCGGCCATTTTTTGGTTGCAGCCGTCATTTTTGTTTGGCGGGCGCAGGCTGCATTCGAACCCGCCAGCTCAGGTGTACATGGCTGGCGCCTTAGTCTGTTGAGCCACAGGCGCTGAGCCAAGAGAAATATTCTTATAATCTGTAGAAAGAACCAAACTATAAACTTTTCTCCTCAAAGACAAATATAATAATTTCTCTGGAGCACCAGGAAAGAAAATATATCCAGTATCACTTTATATGTGCACAGGAAATGGAAATTAGACTTTAGAGCCCTAATTTACACTCCTTTCTTAGTATAGCAGCTTTATGATTAAGGTCTTGAAGTTATTGGCCTATTTGACTGTTTCCCCACCATGCATAGATAAAACATAATATTCAGCATCACCGTATTTCTTTTTGTTTTGTCAGCATGTTGTAAAAAACTCAATTGACATAAGTAAGTTCCTTTGCCTCAAAGAGCAAAGCTTTTGCAGAATCTGCATTCACTAATGAGGAATTTAGATTTCGGGTGTGATTTCCTGTCAAATAGTTTGGGTTGGTAAAATCTTGCAAGCAGGAGTTAATTTTGTCTTTCATCTTTTTAAGCCTGGTCAGGACAGGGTTCATGTGTAATATTCTGAAGCCTGTTTTAGACATCGATTTGAGGCTCTTTTTCACAAGTGCTGGTGTGTAGGTAAATCTTTCTGTACTGATCTGGGCTGTATGATGACCTGAGATCATAGATAATTCCGAAGATGGCTGTTTACAAGGGATTGTCAGGGGCTGACAGGTTTTGCGGGTGTTAGAATAAACCAGAGGAAGATCTCCGCTTCTCCCAATGACTCTACCCTTTTCACCTCAGACTTTTTTTCTTTTTTTGAGACAGAGACTTGCTCTGTCATCTTAGCTAGAGTTCAGCAACATCGTCATAACTCACTGCAACCTCAAACTCCTGGGTTCAAGTGATCCTCTTGCTTCAACTTCCTGAGTAACTGAGACCACAAGTGCACACCACCCATGCCTGGCTGCTTTTTCTATTTTTTAGTAGACAGAGGGTCTCACTATGTAGCTCAGGCTGGTCTCAGACTTGTGGGCTCAAGTGATCCTTCTGCCTTGGCCTCTCAAAGTGCTGGGAGTACAGGTTTGAGCCACTATGCCTGGTTAGATCCATTGTATTATTTGACTTGCTTATTAAAAAAGGACCCCATTTCTTTTTCTCCTTGTTTCAGGTAATATAGGAACATTTTACGTTACAGATTCTCCCCTTATTGTGTCAAATTGACATTAGGTAGGAGATTGGGGTGGGGTTGAGATGTGTGGTGTTTTTTTTTTGAGACAGAGCCTCAAGCTGTCACCCTGGATAGAGCGCTGTAGCATTACAGCTCACAGCAACCTCCAATTCTTGGGCTCAAGCAAGTCTCCTGTCTCTGCCTCCCAAGCAGCTGGGACTACAGGCGCCCGCCACATCACCCGGCCATTTTTTGGTTGCAGCTGTCATTGTTGTTTGGTGGACCTGGGCTGGATTCGAACCTGCCAGCTCTGGTGTATGTGGCTGGCGCCCTAGCTGCTGAGCTACAGGCACTGAGCCCGTTTTTTTTTTGTTTGTTTCTTTTGCCTCAGTGCTTCTAACCCTTGAGGCCAGTCCTATATGTAACATTTTCCATTAATTCCACTGTTCCTCTTTACCTTCTTTTAATAATTTCTCAGGGATTGAATTAACTCTTATTGCTCCTTGCTGATAACAAGTGTGGCATAAATCACAAAATTGTCAGTGATTGAATACAAATATTAAATATGTAATTGGGAAAAAAATGGTAAATACAAATGCTTTTTGAAAAAAATAGCTAGGGAAGGAGAGTTTAAAATATATTAAAGCTTGGGTGGCACCTGTGGCTCAGTGAGTAGGGTGCTGGCCCCATATACTGAGGGTGGCTGGTTCAAACCTAGCTCTAGCCAAAAAAAAAAATATATATATATATATATATATAAAAGCTCAAGTGGGTAGGTCATGGAATTGAAATTTCAATTTGAAATAATGCAGAGATAGCTCCAGAGCCATGATGAAGTTAAGATATGAAAAGGCAGTGTGACAAAAATAATACATGTAATAATAATGGCCTATGTGAAACTAATGTAATTATGCAAGAGATGGATCTAGCCTGATATGTCCACCATAATAATAATGATAATAACAATGAAAACTGATGTTTATTAAGACCTTACTCTGCCCAACCTCTGTGCTAAGTGCTGGTTACAGTTTCCCCTGAAAATATCATTGTCATCTATTTGCTCTTAATAATAGGATAGCATAATTATAAGCTGTTAATTAAATAATACAGTTTATTTAATAAAAGGGTAAAGAGATGACCATCTGCCTTATCTTCTGTTGCTGATCTAGTTGATGGATGTAGGTGGTATTTACATAGTCTCACCTTCAGCAGTGGAAGCTACTTTAATAGTGTTTTCCACACTATTAACCATCAACAGGATAGTTTTTTTTGTTTTTTTTTTTGTTTTTTTTTTGAGACAGAGCCTCAAGCTGTCACCCTGGATAGAGTGCTGTGGCATCACAGCTCACAGCAACCTCCAATTCCTAGGCTCAAGCGAGTCTCTTGCCTCCGCCTCCCAAGTA
>CAUYON010013192.1:0-94023 GCA_963573935.1 Arctocebus calabarensis
GCGCCTGTGGTCCCAGCTAGTTGGGAGGTGGAGGCAAGAGACTCGCTTGAGCCCAGGAATTGGAGGTTGCTGTGAGCTGTGATGCCACAGCACTCCATCCAGGGTGACAGCTTGAGGCTCTGTCTCAAAAAAAAAAAAAAATCCCTCTAGAATTTAAAAGGGTTAGTTGTGAAACTGGAGAAGTTTACAGAAGCATGAGCAAACTGGGTTGTGCTAGGAAGTTGGGAGTTGATCTTGCAGGGCAAAGAGAACTTTGGAGGCATTAAAAGAGGATTACTGTGGGCCAGGCATGGTGGCTCATGCCTGTAATCCTAGCACTCTGGGAGGCTGAAGTGGGTTGATTGCCTGAGTGCACAGGTTCGAGACCAGCCTGAGCCAGAGTGAGCCCTCATCTCTAAACATAGCTGGGCATTGTGGCAGGCGCCTGTAGTTTCAGCTACTTGGGAGAGTAAGGCAAGAGTTTGAGGTTGCTGTGAGCTATGGTGCCATAGCACTCTACCAAGGGTGACAAAGTGAGACTCTGTCTTAAAAAAAAAAAAAAAAAAAAAGAGGACTACTGTGGTTGTGGTTGGAGTTTGGGAAGTAGATTGGAGGAGGTAAGCGGGAAACAGAAGAAGTTACCCAAGTGAGAGAATGTGGCAGGGATTGGGGGTGGAGAGATGCTGGGCATCAGAAAGAAGCAGAACTTGAAGCTGACACCCAGTGACTTTCATTTTTGTCTCCCCCACTGGTTTGTTTTATTCAAGTTAGAAAAATACCTGCCATCTACTACTTACTCTACAAATATTTCCTGAATTCCATTTCTTCATGAGGAAAGTATTTTCAAAATTAATGTGGAAGATAAGTAAGGCAACTAGACAGAATTTGAAAATGAGATTGTCCTGGAACAGTGCAGGTGGCTTGTGGTAGCTGTACTTAGGGGGAAATTTCCAGGGGAGACGTGGATACACTGTTCTGGCCTCCTACTTGGCCACTGCAATGAAAATTGCATTTAATCATCCTCCATTTTGCTTAGAGAATGAGAAAATGCACTTGATTGGTACAAATAGCTGTGAATTCGCCTCAAAACCCTTCAAGAAATCTTACAAGTTGACTGAGAATTTGCCTGCAGAGACCTAGTTGGGTTTTGTGGGGCTTTGTCATTATCGTGAGTTTTTTCAGTAGCTGAAGGCGTGGTTGGTGCAGAGGAAGGCAGTGTGATCTGGTAGGATAAGCAGCTGTCAAAAAAAAAAGGAGGACTACTGTGATTGTGGTTGGAGTTTGGGAAATAGATTGGAGGGGGGTAAGCGGGAAACGGAAGAAGTTACCCAAGTGAGAGAATATGGCAGGGATTGGGGGTGGCGAGATGCTGGGCATCAGAAAGAAGCAGAACTTGAAGCTGACAGAGTCTCACTTTGTCAGCCTTGGTAGAGTGCCATGGCACCATACCTCACAGCAACCTCAAACTCTTGGGCTTAAATGATTCTCTGGCCTCTTGGTTTGGAAGCCAGGTGGACAACTTACCCTGTGAGCTTGGGTAGGTTATTCAGGCTCTCTCAGTCTAATGTATTCTGCAGAAACAATTCCCCCTACTTTGTACCTGGGGGAGGTTTCCTACACCTTAGATGGCCCTCCTGTATATGTAGGCCTGCCTTTCTCCAGACATTTGTGAGAAGGACAGTTGTACATTGATCCTCAAATGTAGCTTGATAAGATTTAGTGGCCCTTTGTGAGGCCTTCATTTCACTGGGTGGATTTCAGAAGGTAGGACCCACCTCTGAGCACAGAGCACTTCAAGGCCAGATCTGGGGACGAGAGCCGGTTTCTAATATAGGAAATGTTTCACAGTTGCTGGTCCATAGGGCAGTTGTTTTTGCTTCCCAAATAATAACAACATGAGCAATGATGGCTATAACACTATAATTTTTTTTTTTTTTTTTTGAGACAGAGTCTCTTATGTTGCCCTGGGTAACATAAGTGGTGTCACAGCTCACAGCAACCTCTAACTCTTAGGCTTAAGTGATTCTCTTGTCTCAGCCTCCCAAGTAGTTGGGACTATAGGTGCCCGCCACAACGCTTGGCTATTTTTTGTTTGTAGTTGTCATTGTTGTTTGGCAGGCCCCTGGCTGGATTTGAACCTACCAGCTCTGGTGTATGTGACTGGCACCATAGCGGCCAAGCTACAGGTACCAAGCAACATAGTGAGTGCTTACTATAGCACTTACTATGTGCCAGGTGCTATTCTAAGACCTCTGTGTGTATTTTGTTCTAGAGAAGCAGACTTTTCCCAGGCTATCCCCATTCCTGCCGCTGTAGGCTAACTCTGTGGGGAGGGCTGGTCCCTCACTGGGCTCACTACATTTTCTCATACTCATTTTTTTTGTGGGGGAACAGAGTCTCACTCCATTGTCCTAGGTAGAGTGCTGTGGCATCATACTTCACAGCAACCTCAAACTCTTGGGCTCAAGCAATCCTTTCGCCTCAGCCTCTCAAGTAGCTGAGACTATATGTGCCCAACCCAACACCTGGCTATTTTTAAAGATGAGGTCTCCCTCTGGCTCAGGCTGGTCTTGAACCTGTGAACTCAGGCAATCCACCCACTTCAGCCTCCCAGAGGGCTGAGTGCTGGGATTACAGGCATGAGCCTCTGCACCTGGCCTCCCATTATATATTTATATAGATGCGTCTTTTCCTGAACTATTTGTGAACTGGAGACATTGTGCTTCTTTATCCCTAAATGTTCAGTGTGTATTTCCTTTTTTTTTTTTTTTTGAGACAGAGCCTCAAGCTGTCACCCTGGATAGAGTGCAATGGCATCACAGCTCACAGCAACCTCCAATTCCTGGGCTCAAGCGAGTCTCCTGCCTCTGCCTCCCGAGTAGCTGGGACTACAGGCACCCACCACAATGCTCAGCCATCTCCTGGTTGCAGCCATCATTGTTGTTTGGCGACCCGGGCTGGATTCGAACCCATCAGCTCAGGTGTACGTGGCTGGCGCCTTAGCCCGTTGAGCCACGGGCGCTGAGCCCAGTGTGTATTTCCATTAAGGGTGCTCTCAGGCAGTACAATTGTTTGTTTTTTCCAGAAAGTAAAAGAGCAATGGGAAGAGAGAAAGAATGGAGGCTGAAGGTCCCAAGCCCTACCTGTGACCACCTTCAGCTTCATCTATTCAGATGCTACAGGATCTGCAAGAGGATTGCTTGAGCTCAAAGAGTTTGAGGTTGCTGTGAGCTATGATGCTACAGCATTCTATCAAGGGCAACAAAGTGAGACTCCATCTCAAAAAAAAAAAAAGTTTGTGAAGCTCAGAGGGGTGTTTCTCAGACCACAAAAAAATGTATGTTGATGTGGACTGGTTAAGACATATGTTAAATGGATTAATAATAGGGGAAATTGGGTAGAGGTCTGGGAACTCTGTATTAAATGAGTCCCCATGAAAAAAAACAAAAATAGTTGGGCATTGTGGCAGGCGCCTGTAGTCCCAACTACTCAGGAGGCTGAGACAAAAGAATTGCCTAAGCCCAAGAGCTAGAGGTTGCTATGAGCTGACACCACAGGACTCTACCGAGGGCGAGAAAGTGAGACTGTCTCTTAAAATAATTAATTAATTAATGGATTAAAATGCTTTGGTATATACAAGAGTTAATCTTCTAACTTTTGGAAAGGAAACTTTCAAAAGCCCAAATTACTAAGATTAGACACCAGCCTTCAAGTTTACTTCCTCTAAACTACTTCCCTGCTTTTCTGAATTGGCCTTAAGTCTCATTATTAGTTACTTTTTCCAAATAACACCTGTAAGTAACAACTCGTAGTCTATAAAACTCTGCAGTCTCTAAATTCGTATATATAACACAAACATAGAAGTAGGGAAGAGACTGAACACCTACCTTGTCATCTTAATTGGACAAAAAGCTTTGAGAAGATTAGTACTCTTGGAATTTTTGTTCTTTTTGGAGATAAGGTCTTGCTCTGTTGCCTTGGCTGGAATGCAGGAGCATGATAATAAATAGCTAACTGCAATTTCCAAGTGCTGGGCTCAAGTGGTCCTCTTGCTTCAGCCTCCCAAATAGTTAAACTGGAGGTGTGTGTTACCATGCCTGGCTAACTTTTTTCTTTTTTGTACAGATAAAGTCTCACTATGTTGCTCTGGCTAGTCTCAAATACCTAGCTTCAAGCCATCTTCCCACCGGGGCCTACCAAAATGCTAGGATTGCCTCAGTGCCTGTAGCTCAAGTGGCTAAGGCGCCAGCCACATACACCAGACCTGGTGGGTTCAAATCAAGCCCAGGCCTATCAAACATCAATGACAACCCCAACCAAAAAAATATCTGGGCATTGTGGCAGGTGCCTGTAGTCCCAGCTACTTGGGAGGCTGAGGCAAGAGAATCACTTAAACCCAGGAGTTGGAGGTTGCGGTGAGCTGAGATGACACTGCACTTTACTCAGGGCAACAGTTAGAGGCTCTCTCTTAAACAAACAAACAAAAACCAAAATGCTAGGATTGTCAGGTGTGAAACACTGTGCCTCCTCTGGAATATTTGTAATTGTTCTTATTGTTGTTGTTTGAGACAGAGTCTCAAGCTGTTGCCCTGGGTAGAGTGCTGTGGCATCATAGCTCACAGCAACCTCCAACTCTCGGGCTAAAGCAATCCTCTTGCCTCAGTTTTTCTATTTTTTAGTAGAGAAGAGGTCTCAAGTTTGGTCAGGCTGGTCTAGAACTCATGATCTCAAGCTATCCACCCACCTCGGCCTCCCAGAGTGCTAGGATTACAGGAGAAAGCTACCATGACCAGCCTCATCTAGAATATTCTTAAGAGCAGTTTTCTTTTTTTTTTGAGACAGAGTCTCATTTTGTTGGTAGAGTGCTGTGGCATCCGTGGCATCACAGCTCACAGCAACCTCCAACTCTTGGGCTTAAGCAATTCTCTTGCCTTAGCCTCCCAAGTAGCTGGGACCACAGACACCCGCCACAATGCCTAGCTTTTTGTTGTTGTTGTTGTTTCAGTCGTCATTGCTGTTTTAGCCGGCCAGGGCCGGGTTCAAACCCACCACCCTCGGTATATGCGGCGCCCTACCCACTGAGCCACAGCTACCGCCCATTTCAGGGTAAGTTTTGCCATCAAATGGGCATGAGGTTTTCAGAACTCTCTCAACTGCAGCTATAAAAATCCTTCACACCAGTATGTTTTACACACACAATCACACTCCTCTCAATACTTTCTAAATATCTGTACCAGTGCTCCAAATGTGATGTTTCCATGACTGCTAGCCATACTGTTTAGAGAAGCAGACTGAGCCCCTCCTAATATTTTTCATGAGAAATTAAAAGAATGTCAGCTTTAACATTAGAGTTGGGGGTTGGATGTGATCTGTGTTTAAGCTAAAGTATAGGGCTAATAATCATTGATTTCCACAACCTAAATTAGCTGAATAATTTTGTTACCTTGTCTGGGAACTAAATTTTGCAATACTTATTTTCTTACACTCATATAGCAAATCTGTCTCTGTGCACAATTTTAGTTTTGGCATATACAAAGCCACCAAAGATATCTGAGGTGGTGCTACTAGTTTATACCAAATGCATAATAAAGACATTAGGTAAACAATATTATAAGCAAGCACTAAACTTCTCCAGCCAAGAGAGGTAAAAATAATTAACTGAAAAAGTTGCTTCTGCTGGATCAAGATCTTTATATTTTCAAAAGATAATATATTTGTGGCTCAGCGCCTGCTAAGGTGCCAGCCACAAACACCAGAGTTGACGGCTCTCAATCAGGCTCGGGCCTGCAAACAATGACAACTACAAGCAAAAAATTGCTGGGTGTTGTGGTGGGTGCCGGTAGTCCCAGCTACTTGGTAGGCTGAGGCAACAGAATTGCTTAAGCCCAGGAGTTTGAGGTTGCTGTGAGCTGTGATGCCACGATACTCTACCCAGGGCAATAGCTTGAGGCACTGTCTCCCCCTCCCCGCAAAAGATAATAAATTTCCATGCAGATAAAATAATCATGGCTTTAAAAATTACTAATTTCACGCGGTACCTGTGGTTCATCGAGTAGGGCACCAGCCCCATATACCAAAGGTAAGCAGGTTCAAACCCGGCCTCAGCTGAACTGCAAAACAGAAGAATAGCCAGACAATGTAGCAGGCGCCTGTAGTCCCAGCTACTCGGGAGGCTGAAGCAAGAGAATCGCCTAAGCCAAGGAGCTGGAGGTTGCTGTGAACTGTGTGACGCCAAGCCACTCTATCAAGGGTGATAAAGTGAGACTGTCTCTACAAAAAAAAAAAGACTAATTTCTCATCCATTTCTCTAATATAAAATAAATTTACACTTTTACCTCAAGACTGGCATTCTGTTCTTTCTTTGGGATACCACATCTTTCTCTTCCTCATTTTCTCTCTTCCCCCTCTATCTTCCCCTCTCCCACTCCCTGCTCTCTGCCCTATTCTTTCTCATCTGTTTCCCCTACTCTCTTCCCTTTGTCTAAAATAAAAATGACTAATTCAACATACTTAAGATAATTACAATTTTACCTCAGAATTCTTGAAAAGGCTAATTATGCAAAGGAAACTGATGATCTGCAGCAAAGTTTCTACCATTTCTCAATCACCCAAGAAACAAAAACTACATAGCATAGTGTTAAACATGACTTAATTTTCAGTTTTTTACTACACTCATTATTTTATTTTATTTTATTTTATTTTTTAAGAGACAGAGTCTCATTTTGTTGCCCTTGGTAGAGTGCCATGGCTTCACAGCTCACAGCAACCCCCAGCTTCTGGGCTTAGGCCATTCTCTTGGCCTAACTAGGAGTTAGGAGTTAACTGGGACTACAGGCGCCCGCCATAACGCTCGGCTATTGTTTTGTCGCAGTTCGGCCAGGGCCGGGTCTGAACCCACCACCCTTGGAATAAGGGGCCGGCGCTCTACTCACTGAGCCACAGGCACCACCCTCATTATTTTTTTTGAAGATAGTCTTATTTTGTCACCCTCGATAGAGTGCCAACACGTCATAGCTCACAGTAACCTCAAACTCTTGGGCTCAAGCAATTCTCTTGCCTCAGCCTCCCCAGTAGCTGGGACTACAGGCATCCACCACAACGCCCAGGTATTTTTATAGACTGGGTCTCACCCTAGCTCAGGCTGGTATTAAACCTGTGAGCTCAGGCAATCCACCCGCCTCAGCCTCCCAGAGTGCTAGGATTACATGCACTCATTACTTTTAAACATATAAAATATTAGACACCAAACATGCAAAAGACAATTTCACTTTCCAGAGGCTTGATAATATATCAGAATGAAAACATAGAACACTTAAAAAGAAAACAGTAAACACAGGACACAACAGAAGTTACTGAGTTTCTAATACTTATTAGCACCCATTATACCTGGCCCAGTGACCTTGTCTCTAAAACAAATAAAAAAGCTGGTCAACAAAGTGAGACTCTGTCTCAAAAACAAAACAATGACAACAACAAAAAACACCCACATATCTCAATTATATAGTGAAGTTGATACCTTATATATTTTAAAGTTCTTTTTCCAAATAAGTTGTTACAAATCAGTATTGTGCACATGACTATTACAAAAGCAAAAGTCATCTAGATTTCTGGAAAATAAACTTGAAAAAAATGCCCTCGGGCGGCTCCTGTGACTCAGCGAGCAGGGTGCCGGCCCCATATACTGAAGGTGGCGGGTTCAAGTCCGGCCTCGGCCGAAATGCAAAAACAGAAAAATAGCCGGGCGCTGTGGCGGGCGCCTGTAGTCCCAGCTACTAGGGAGGCTGAGGCAAGAGAGTCGCTTAAGCCCAAGAGCTGGAGGTTGCTGTGAGCAGTGTGACGCCACGGCACTCTACCCAGGGCGATAAAGTGAGACACTGTCTCTACAAAAAAAAAAAAAAAAAAAATGCCCTCGATAGTGCCATCACAGTTTACAGCAACCTCTAACTCTTCGGCTTAAGCAATTCTCTTGCCTCAGCCTCCCAAGTAGCTGAGACTACAGGCGCCCACAAAACCAGGCTTTTTTTTTTTTTTTTGGAGACAGAGCCTTAAGCTGTCGCCCTGGACAGAGTGCTGTGGCATCACAGCTCACAGCAATCTCCAATTCCTGGGCTCAAGCGAGTCTCTTGCCTCTGCCTCCCAAGGAGCTGGGACTACAGGCGCCCACCACAACGCCTGGCCATTTTTTGGTTGCAGCCGTCATTGTTTTTGGCGGGCCCGGGCTGGATTCAAACCCGCCAACTCAGGTGTACGTGGCTGGCAACTTAGCCTGTTGAACCATAGGCGCCAAGCCCAGGCTATTTTTTTTGTTGCAGATGGCACTAGTGTTTAGCAGACTCAGGTCAGGTAAGAACCTGCCTGCTTCGGTGTACGTGGCCAGTGCCCTAACCATTGAGACATCGGCACTGAAACTAAATTGGAAATTTTTTTTTGGTTGAGACACAGTCTCACCCTATGCCCCTGAGCAGAGTGCAGTGGGCGTGGTAGCTTATTGCAACCTCAGACTCCAGCTGTGGGCATCCCCCTGACTCAGCCTCTGGAAGCTGCTGGGATTACAGGCGCTCGCCATGGCGTCTGGCTAGGTTTTTCCATTTTTTTTCATGAGTCTGGGTCTCACTCTTGCTCAGGCAAGTCTCGAACTCCTGAGCTCAAGCAATTCTCCCTCCTCAGCCTCCCACAGTGCTGGGATTATAGACATGAGCCACTGTGCCCAGCTAAATTGGAAATTTTTTAAAATAATTTTAAGACAAATAAAACTCCCGTCAATTTCATTAAAAGGAATGAGTCCAGTGTACATAAAAACTTTCTCTCAACTCTGGGTTTTGTTGATGTTAGTTTCTATGTCAAAGAGTAGTGTCTTTTTTTGTTTGTCTGTTTGTTTGCAGTTTTTGGCCGGAGCTGGGTTTGAACCCACCACCTCCGGCATATGGGGCCAGTGACCCACTTCTTTGAGCCACAGGTGCCGCCCCAGAGAGTAGTGTCCACGCAAGCAGTCCAAAAAATATTTTGGAGGCCAGGTGCAATGGCTCAAGCCTGTAATCCTAGCACTTGCCAAGGCAGGTGGATTGTCTGAGCTCAGGAGTTCAAAACCTGAGTCAGACCCAGACCCCATCTCTAAAAATAGCTAGGTGCTGTGGCAGGTGCCTATAGTCCCAGCTACTTGGGAGGCTGAGTCAAAAGCATCACCTAAGCCCAAGAGTTTGAGATTGCTGTGAGGCATAACGCCATGGCACTTTACCAAGGGTGACAAAGTGAGACACTGTCTCAAAATTTTTTTTGTTGAAATTTGGGCACAAAGTGTCATAGGACAGATAAGGAAATAACTATATGTCCCAAGACACTAACATATAAAATTATAAAACTCAAAGCATGTAATCCCTAAGCCAAAACAATAAAATATCTTCAAACTCAAAGTAGCAAACCAGTATTTCTTCCTTCTTTCCTCTTTCCTGAATGCGCCCACCCTTCTTCCTCCACTCAGACAATCTCATACTTAAGACTAAGTGATTTCCTCAAGGTCTTCTCTGAATTCCCTGTTTCTTTCTTTCTTTCTTTTTTTTTTTTGTAGAAACAGAGTCTCATTTTGTCACCCTCGGTAGAGTGCTGTGGAGCCACAGCTCACAGCAACCTCCAGCTCCTGGGTTTAGGCAATTCTCTTGCCTCAGCCTCCTAAGTAGTTGAGACTATAGGTGCCCACCACAACACCTAGCCATTTTTTGTTGCAGTTTGGCAGGGGCCAGGTTTGAACCCGCCACCCTCGGTATATGGGGCCAGCGCCCTACCCACCGAGCAACAGGCATCGCCTCCTATTTCTTTCTCTTTTTTTGCAGTTTTTGGCCACGGCTGGGTTTGAACCCGCCACCTCTGGCATATGGGGCCAGCGCCCTACTCCTTTGAGCCACAGGCGCTGCCCCCCTATTTCTTCCTTTATTTATTTACATTTTTTTCCTTTTTTTTTTTGTAGAGACAGTGTCTTATTTCATGAGGGCCGTGGCATCACACAGCTCACAGCAACCTCCAACTCCTGGGCTTAGGCGATTCTCCTGACTCAGCCTCCCACGTAGCTGAGACTACAGGCACCGGTCACAACGCCCAGCTATTTTTTTGTTGTTGCAGTTCGGCCAGGGCTGGGCTTGAACCCACCACCCTTGGTGTATGGGGCCGGTGCCTTACTGACTGAGCCACAGGCGCCGCCCACATTTATTTTTTGGAAGATAGAGTCTCAAGCTATCGCTTTGGATAGAGTGCTGTGACGTTATAGCTCACAAAAACCTCCAACTCTTGGGCACAAGCGATTCTCTTGCCTCAGTTTTTCTACTTTTTTGGGGTGTATGTGTTTTTCTACTTTTACTAAAGACGGGGGGGGGTCTCACTTTTTTGCTCAGGCTGGTCTTGAACCTGTGAACTCAGGGCAATCCACCCGCCTCAGCCTCCCAGAGTGCTAGGATTACAGGCGTGAGCCACTACACCTGGCCTATTATTTATTCCTTTTTCCTTTGAGGAAGGGTCTTGCTCTACTGCCCAAGGTAGAGCACAGTGGCATCATCAAATCATAGCTCACTGCAACCTCAAATAAATTTGCGAAATTCCTGGGTTCAAGCAATCTTCCTGCCTCAGCCTGGCATATATTTTCCTTTTTTTTTGGTGAGACAAGAGTCTCTGTTTGCCGCCCTCAGTGGAGTGCCACAGCATCACAGCTCATAGCAATTTCCAGATCTTGGGTTTAGGTGATTCTCTTGCCTCAGTCTCCTGAGTAGCTGGGACTACAGGGTGCCCGCCACAGTGCCTGGCTACTTTTTGTTGCAGTTTGACCAGGGCCAGGTTTCCAACTCGCCACCCTGGGTATATGGGGCCAGCACCCTACACACTGAGCCACAGGTACTGCTTTCTTTTTTTACTCTTTGAAGAGACTAGGTCTCTCTATATTGCTCAGGCTGAGCTTGAACTCCTAGCCTTAGTTGCCTCTGCCTTCTAAAGTGTTACTCTTACAGAGCCAGGTGTGGTGGAGCATGACTACAGTCTCAGCTCTAGGAAGGCTAAGGAAGGAGTATCATTTGAGCCCAGGAATCTGAGGTTGCACTGGCACTTTAACCCAGGTGACCAGAGCAAGACCTTGTCTCAAAAAAAAAAAAAAAAAAGTCAAGTTCAGAAATGTAAAACGGGTGGGCAAGGGGGTGCGATTTAGGGAAGGACAGAGTAATAAAAGCAGTAGAACAAGACTCCAAGAAATCCCTTAGAAGGAAAACAGAACATCATTACACAGGGAAGTTCAGGGCCTAGACACTATAATGACAGAAGACATTCATTAAAGAAATAAAACCAGTGTCTAGTCAATGCTAGCACTCTGGGAGGCAAGGCGGGTAGATCACTAGAGCTCAGAAGTTCAAGACCAGCCTGATCAAGAAACCCCATCTCTAAAACTAGCCAGGCATTCTGGTGGGCACCTATAGTCCCAGCTACTTGGCAAGAGGTTTGCTTGAGCTTAAGACTTTCAGGTTGCTGTGAGCTATGACACCTTAGCATTCTACTGAGGAAGACAGAGTAAGATGCTATCCAAAAAAAAGGTTTGGGGTGGTGCCTATGGCTCATCGAGTAGGGCACCAGCCCCATATACCGAAGGTGGTGGGTTCAAACCCTGCCTCGGCTGAACTGCAAAACAGAAAAATAGCCAGGCAATGTGGCGGGCACCTGTAGTCCCAGCTACTCGGGAGGCTGCGGCAAGAGAATCGCCTAAGGAGCAGAAGGTTGCTGGGAGCTGTGTGATGCCACGGCACTCTACTGAGGGTGATAAAGTGAGACTCTGTCTCTACAAAAAAAAAGGTTTGGCACCTGTAGCTCAGCGACTGGGGCACCAGCAACATACTCCAGAGCTGGTGGGTTCAAACCTAGCCTGTTAGCCGGGCGCTGTGGCGGGGCGCCTGTAGTCCCAGCTACTCGGGAGGCTGAGGCAAGAGAATCGCTTAAGCCTAAGAGCTGGAGGTTGCTGAGCAGTGTGACGCCACGGCACTCTACCCAGGGCGATAAAGTGAGACTCTGTCTCTACAAAAAAAAAAAAACAAACCCAGCCTGGGCCTGGCAAGAAACAATGACAACTGCAACAAGAAAATGGCTGGGGGGAGGTGCCTGTGGCTCATCAAGTAGGGTGCTGGCCCCAAATGCCGAAGATGGTGGGTTCAAACCTGGCCCCTGCCAAACTGCAAAAACAGAAAAATAGGTTCGGTGCCTGTGGCTCAATGGGCTAAGGCGCCAGCCACGTACACCTGAGCTGGTGGGTTCAAATCCAGCCTGGGCCCGCCGAACATCAATGACGGCCGCAACCAAAAAAATGGCCGGGTGTTGTTGCGGACGCCTATAGTCCCAGCTACTTGGGAGGCAGAGGCAAGAGACTCGCTTGAGCCCAGGAATTGGAGGTTGCTCTGAGCTGGGATGCCACGGCACGCTATCCAGGGTGACAGCTTGAGGCTCTGTCTCAAAACAAACAAACAAACAAAAAAAACAACAGAAAAATACCCAGGCATTGTGGCGGGTGCCTGTAGTCCCAGCTACTGGGGAGTCTGAAGCAAGAGAATCTCCTAAGCCCAGGAGCTGGAGATTGCTGTGAGCTGTGTGATGCCACGGCACTCTACCAAGGGCGATAAAGTGAGACTGTCTCTACCAAAAAAAAAAAAAAAAAAAAAAAAAAGAAAGAAAGGAAATAGCTGGGGCTCGGCACGGGTTCAAATCCAACCTGGGCCCGCTAAACAACAATGACACTACAACCAAAAAATGGCTGGGCGTTGTGATGGGCACCTGCAGTCCCAGCTACTTGGGAGGTAGAGGCAAGAGACTCGCTTGAGCCCAGGAACTGGAGGTTGCTGTGAGCTGTGATGCCACAGCACTCTATACAGGGTGACAGCTTGAGGTTCTGTCTCAAAAAAAAAGACAGTGACTTTTCAGTTCACTTGAGAGACAGGATGGTTTCCTTGCTTCTACTGTCCACCCCTTTAGGGCAGCTGCCACTGGGGTAGCCCCCTCTGAATCCCAGTTGATCTTGGTCCTACTGTGGCCTCCTGACCCAGGTGTCCCTTGTCCCCACAGTCCCTGGGTATGTCTGTGAGCCTCTGGGGCCCCAAATGCCAGACTCAGAGTCATAGTTCCTGATGGTATTGGATGGTCACCAGGACACGAGCAGAATCCCACTCCCCTTGTGTGAGGGACGACTTCTCCCAGTGATATTTGTAGAGCACTTCAGGGAGGAAGGTTGGTTTGTCCTCTGTATCCTCCCTGATATATGCTCAATAATTCTCAGCTGGTCACAGCGATGCTCTGTGTGGGGACCATGACTGGCTTAGTACAGTGCTCCCTGCATTTAAGTTGATTTAAAGAAATGAGAGATATGATATTCCTTGCATCTCAACCTTTGTAGTTACACAGTTGTAACTACATTTCAAACTTGCACTTGAAACTGCAAAGATAGCTTCTGAGGTGGCTTCTAATTTGTCTGAAAAGACTTAGAAGTACCTGGAAGCAGGGAGAGTCAGACAATCTAAATCGTCATATAGTTTGCAAACATTACTGCCTCCTAAGAGGGATGGTGGCAAGTATGAACACTGGATAGGACACTACTAACAGGAGGATGAGTGACTTGCAGGCCTCAGGTGGTGACAGAGTCGGTTAGGCGGGTACAGCACCTCTCTCCTGGGAGCAGTTCCTCCTTTTGCTGACGTGCTGGAGTGTGGGCTTGGTATTGCCAGAACTCGTGTTTTTGGTGTAGTTGAAATCCACATGCTATGTGGAATCCTTCAATCTTTAAATGCGGCCAATTGATTAATTTTTCAAACCCTTATACAGGTAGAGAAAACCTACATCTCTGGGCCATAGTTGGTGTCTACAGCATGATAGGTTAGGACAATATTCCTAACTATATATTCCAGTGGCCCATCAGGTGACATTGTGACTATATATTCCAGTGGCCCATCAGGTGACATTGTCTTCTGATGTACTTTTTTTGGTCCATCTCTAAAATCCTGATGTCCTCATTTTGTCTATGTCTTGCGACTTACGAGTCAATTGGACGAGTTATTCGATTAAACTCCCTTTCACTTACCCTCCAATAGAACTGATAGACTGACTTTAACATTCTTAAAACAAAAAGGTACCTGTTCTTCTGGATGTATTTTTAACATATGCTAATGGAATTTTGGTGTAAGGTATGAATTCTGTGGTCTTATATAGATAGGCCGAATGAAAATTGAATTTATTATGGAAACATCAGTGGTCATGTTTACTTTCTTAACATGAATTCAAGCCTAAGTTGATTTGAGTATTATGACATCATTCATTTCTTTCAACAGAGCAAAATCAAAAGGCCATGGAGTTCCCTTCTCCATTATTAGACTCGACTGCTCCTTCTCCGTGAAGTGAAAGATGAAGATTATAGAGAAAAAGATGAGATCAGATGTTCTGCCTACATTCCCTCTGTCCTCACACATATGCAAAATACATCTCTCTCTTTTTTTTAGAGGCAGAGTGCCGTGGTGTCACAGTTAACAGCAACTTCCAACTCCCAGGCTTAGGTGATTCTCTTGCCTCAGCCTCCCGAGTAGCTGGGGCTACAGGTGCCTGCCACAACGCCTGGCTATTTTTGGTTGCAGTTTGCCTGGGGCCGGGTTTGAACCTGCCACCCTTGGTATATGGGGCCGGTGCCCTACCCAATGAGCCATAGGCGCCGCCCCAAAATACATCTGTTTCTCCTACTTCCTCAGTACAATCTAAAACTACCTGCGAGGTCACCAGGGAGTGGGGTGTGACCCCTAGTTAGTCTGTCAGCACTAACTAGTGATTCTTCCATTTTCTGGCTCATCACTGGTATTGAGGGATCAACCAATGTAAAGACTCTAAGAACATGAATAAGTGTGATTCTATATAAAGGATAAGAAAAACGAATGAACAGAATTTGGCCGTACTTGCCACCTTCACTGCTCTGTGTTCTAGCCACTGGGATGACAGCGATGATAAAAGCCATTTCTGCATGAGAATTTCTTTTTACTAGAGTCTAGAGACTTCAAGTGTCAGTAACTTATTTCCCAGAGCAGTGGAGACCTTAAAACCCTACCCTCCACTGAGCAGTGGAGAGTCCCTTCCAAAGTCAGGTATTGGAGAGAAAGAATTGTGAGTTTATAACATGGAGAGAAAATAGAGTTCAAAGAGTTAATTCCTCGTGATTTTCCATATTACATTTAATGTGAGGACAAAGCATACATTACAAGGTCACAAAAACGGTTCCTTGTGACTATATATCTTCATGGTTCTTCATGGCAATTGATTGGGATTTAAAAGTCACGGATGCTTGCCTTGAACTTGTTCTTGCATTTGTCTCTGTTGGTAAAGCCATTCTCATAAATACTATGTTCCTGTTGGCTTCCAGTAAAGACCTTGCGGCCGTCATCTCTTAATTCTATCACAGTTCTAGAAGCCACAGGTTTTCAAATTCAATGTGTTCCAAATGTGGATGCACTGTACATTGCCACTTGTATAATAAAAAATAATGCTAGGGGACACATGAGTGGCTTTTTAAGTGGCCATATATCTAAAGGCAGTTAAAAATATATAACTAGCATCCAAAACCAGCAAGTTCAAAGATTTTATGTAATCCTTTTGAAGTACATGATTTAAATTATTAAGTAAATTTGTGTGATATATGAATATGACAAAAATCACACAGATTGTACAGAAATGACTGAAGTGTGGGAACCTGAACAAATGGAGTCTATTTGGATCTATTGGGGGTGATATTGTTTTTAAATTTTCAATCAGACTAGAATTGGATGGACCTTGAATGCCAACATAGATGTTAAATAATTGGGATTTCCTGAAGAAAACGACAAATCAGCTGCCAGTCTTAGCTTCTCCTCTTATTTTCTGCTAGACCTGAGGTTTTTCATTTCTTTCAGGGCACCTCATTTTATATAAATAAGAGTGTAGGCTCAGCTGTCAGACTGCCTGCGTTTGAAGCCTGACTCCACCACTTATTACTTGTGTGATCTTAGAACATTTATTTAATCTCTTTGAGCCTTGTATTTCGTTTTCTTTCTTCCTTCCTTCCTTCCTTCCTTTCTTCTCTTTTCTTTTCTTTTCTTTTCCCCTTCCTTCCTCCCTTCCTCCCTTCCTCCCTTCCTCCCTTCCTCCCTTCCTCCCTTCCTCCCTCCCTTCCTTCCTTCCTTCCTTCCTTTCTTTTGAGACAGAGTCTCAAGCTCTTGCCCTGGGTAGAGTACTGTGGTGTCACAGCTCACAGCAACCTCAACCTCTTGGGCTTAAGCAATTCTCTCCCTTCAGCATCCCAAGTAGCTGGGACTATTGGTGCCCACCACAATGCCCAGCTATTTTTTGGTTCTAGTTGTTATTATTGTTTGGCAGGCCTGGGCTGGGTTTGAATCTGCCAGCTCCGGGGTATGTGGCTGGTGCCCTAGCTGCTGAGCTACAGGTGCCAAGCCTGAGCCTTATATTTCTTTCTTTCTTTCTTTTTTTTTTTTTTTTGCAGAGACAGAGTTTCCCTTTATCACCCTTGGTAGAGTGCCATGGCATCACACAGCTCACAGCAACCTCCAACTCCTGGGCTTGGGCGATTCTCTTGCCTCAGCCTCCCGAGTAGCTGGGACTACAGGTGCCCACCACTACGGGCGGCTATTTTTGTTTTGCAGTTTAGCCGAGGCTGGGTTTGAACCTGCCACCTTTGGTATATGGGGCCAGCGCCCTACTCAATGAGCCACAGGCGCTGCCCGTGAGCCTTATATTTCTGGGGGGGAAATAGTAACTAACTTGTGAACTCCTCTTTTAGATTAATAACTCAAAACACTACAGAGACTTAGGACTGTCACCTCATGAAGTACTTAATAAATATTAGCTATTATTATTCTGTGTTTCTGAAAGAGTATGTAAAGATAATGGTTTATACATAAAACTTTATTTATGATGTTAACAAAAGAGTTTATTTAAAAGAAAAACTTGGTGAATCGCATTGTGAAGCACATAATGAATTACTAGGAAGCATACTTCTTTTTAAGGTCTCTGTGTTTGAATAGGATAGGTTTAATGTGAGACTGTTCTTACAAACATTTAAGGCCCATAAAGGTATGAAAGGCATTTCTTTTCATTGATTTTCACCATGACTTAGCACAAAGAAAATTCCTTTAAAAGGCAATATAAATTAGTTCAGTATTCTTGGTGTGTGTGTTTGAGACAGAGTCTCGCTCTGTTGCCCAGCAGGAGTGCAGTAGCATCATCATGGCTCACAGCAGCCTCAAACTCCTGGGCTGAAGTGATCCTCCTTCCTCAGCCTCCTGAGTAGCCAAGACTATGGACACACACCACTATGCCTGGCCAAGCTTTGTATTTTTTGTAGAGATGGGGTCTTGCTATGTTGCTCACCAACTCCTGGCATTAAGCAGTCCTTCCACCTTGGCCTCCCAAAGTACTGGGATGACAGGCGTGAGCCATCATGCCTGGCCTAGCTCAGCATTCTGAAAGGCAAATATTCCAAACTGCATGTGGAAGACTTTAGGATGACGGCTGTAGATCCAAAAACACAACTTCTATATTTCTCCTGGAAACCTTTCAGAAGAACTCAAAATTAAGGTCCTCAGAAATAAGTTTTCGGTTTTCATTCTCTTTAGCACTGCTTGAACAGGAAGAAATTTCATTCTTTGTACTATAGCACCATCTTTCAAATCTTTAAAAGGCTTGTAAGGTGTGAACTCTTCTGCAATGAAGGATTCATATATTCTTGCTTGGGAGAATGTTTTGATTGTAACTATTTGGATAGAGCTATATGCAGATTACAGGATTCTCAGAGTCAGAAGGAACACGAAACATTGCTGAGTTCTATTCTCCTGCCTGTTCTTCCTCACAGAGCCCTAGAGATGGTCACCAACTTGTTCCAGGTTGCCCAGTCATTTGGCATCAGTGCTTGGCTAGGAATCAAGTGTAGATGACTCAGCAGTGTCCCCAGCTGAATTCTTGCCACGGACAACAAGGCTCTGGAGCCCTGGAACTCATCATTCTCACCTTCATGTCCCTTGCCTCCAGCTCTGTTTCTGGCACACAAGAGGCCTTCACCGAAAGTTTGGTAGCTCAGTGGAGCTCTTCCCCACCAGGGGCTCCTTGATGAAATTCTAGGGATAAGTATGTAATAGTGATATGATTTCCACTTTGGAAGAATCTCTTTTACTAAAATTGCGTACATTTTATTGATAAAATGCATTTTGAGATACTTTTAGTGAATAATGTTTTAATGTGTTTTTAAAAAAATTTGACCCATGGGATACTTACAGCAGCATCTTCTAGAGTTCTTATTAAATATGTAGATCCAACCCCAGAAATTTGGAGGTGTCTGACAAATCTGCATTTGGAATCTCCTCAGGTGCTATTAGTGCTCATTAAGGCCTGAGGACCAGAGCATTAGTGACTTTTTAGCAAAGTATATATTGTTTTTTAGACACAGGCAGTGTCACTGTTGTACAGGCAGGGATACAGCAGTGCAATCGCAGCTCAAGGTAGCCTCGAACTGAGGGGTTCAAGCAATCCTCCTGCCTTAGCTGTGACTACAGGTATGCACCACCATGGCCAGCTAATTTAAAATTTTTTGTAGAGATGGGGGTCTCACTATGTTCTCTAGGCTTGTCTTGAACTTCTGACCTCAAACAGTCCTTCTGCCTCGGACTCCTAACGTGCTGGGATCCCAGATATGGGCCACACATCTAGCTGCTAGTGACCATTATAAAGAACAGTTATATAGCACCATCTTTCAAATAATTTGGAATCTTTCATCCTAAGCACAGTTTGGAATCTTTCATCCCAAGCATAGATTTCAGGAAAGATTCTGTCTTTGTACAGTTGACCTGCTATAATAAAAATATCTTAGCCTGAGTAATTTATAAACAGTAGAAATTTATTCCCAGTTCTAGAGGCTGGGAAGTCCAAGACCAAGGTGCCAGCATAGTCGGTGTCTGGCAAGAGCTAGTTTCTCATGATAATGTCTTCTATATGTCCTTATAGGTTAATGGGGCAAATGAGCTCCCTTGGGCTACTTTTATAAGGACATTAGTCCCATTTGTGAGGGCAGAGCCTAATCACCTCTGGAAGCCCCCCCTTAATACTATCACCTTGAGGTTAGAATTCAATGTATGAATTTTGGGGAATACAAACATTCAGACCACAGCAGATTCATTAATAGAAGTAAAAATCAGACAAACACATCTCTAGCAGGAATGGAGGGAGTGGGGTGGGAGATTTCCATTTCGTCTTCCAAGCTGGCTGTTTTGAATAGAGTTGTTGGGAGCCAGGCCAGAGACTGGTAAGTGTGTAAGTGCTTATAAAACAGACCAAGGCACTTGGGACAGGAGAAGTCTCAGCCTTCATGGTGGACTTAACTGACATAAATAACTCCTTTCTGAACTACTGTGAGTTGTGATGTTTCCCATAGGTTGTACTGTGTCTAGTTCCTTGTACTGGTTGTGTTTGGAGTATACGCAATGCAGGGATACCCTTCCCTGCATTTTCTATCTGCAGTGAGACTCCATGGCCATGACCTGTTTGCTGCCGATCCTGGGCCTGGAATATAGAGTCTCTTGTAAATTGACTTTGGGCTGATTCTAGTTGCCTAAACTGTTTACTGATTGAATAATGACAGCAGCACACATTTATGGAGCACTAAAGGTTTCACATGCATTATTAGTTCCCTTAATTCTCACAACACGTTTATCAATCAGCTACTCATATAGTTACCCCCATTTTGCAGATGAGGCAATGGAGGTTAGAGAAGCTCAAGGTTCCAAAGCTGGTAGGCTGCAGAGGTGGAATTGAAAGACAAATACACCTGATTCTAAGGCCTTTCCCCCTTACCCATCTGTTAGACTGCTCTGGTGGTCAGCTGACATCATCACTACTTAGGGTCTGGGTGACTCCCTGGCTGCTTCCTTCTCAATCAAGGCTGGGTTCCATCTATGCAGAAGTTGTTCTCCTGTTTCCAGAAGGCAACTCGGCCCCCTGTTTCACAGCTTACTAAAGGGGGATGCACATCAGGGGCTGTGGAAGGGGCGGGCTCTCAGCGATTATGGGGAGGGGGCGGGGCCTCAGATTGTGGGAAGGGTGGGGCATCAGAGGCAATGGGTGGGGCTGATCTGAGGAGTTACTGGGAACTTAATGTGTTCTGCACCCACCGTATTTCTCTTGATTAAACTTACACCTGTGTGAAGTCACCCTTTGTGTGAGTGCTGTAGCATCACAGCTCACAGCAACCTCAAACTCTTGGGCGCAAGTGGCTTTCTTGCTCAGCCTCCCAAATAGCTAGGAATACAGGTGCCCGCCACAATGCCTGACTATTTTTTATTTTTATTTTTATTTTTTGTTGTTGTTGCTGTTGTCATTGTTGTTTAGCCGGCCTGGGCCAGGTTTGAACCCACCAGCCCTGGTGCATGTGGCCAACGCCCTGATCATTGAGCTACGGGCGCCCAGCCCAGGTGTGTGGAGTCAACTGGGCCTATATTTCAGAGCTGCAGGTGGCGAGTGTTACTAATTTTTTTCATGCATAAGGGTGAGAGAGCTTAAAATGATAGTGAATTCCCTAGAGATAGGACTTAGATGGATGAGGATTTGAGGAATTTTACTTTCCTAACTCTGAGAGATGGTGGAAAACTCCCCAATGAGAATCTGGAGGCAAATAACGAATGTCAGAAAAGTTATCTGGGTGCTTTGTTTCATGAAGTAACAGAGCAGAGTTCTGGCATGCTAAAAACCAAACTCTTGATTATTAAAGGAGTTGAATTCTACTTTGTTATTGCAAAGAAGAAAGGATAAAAATATCCATTCACATTAAATCTCTCATTTAAATATGGCTCCATAATCCTCTAGGCAAGAGCCAAATGGGGAAATGGAGCCATATTTATTTCACCATGACCATTTCATTTACCTGCTTATGTTCAGTTCTCCTCTGCCTCACTCTCTGATCTCGTCCTGCTTGATGCATCATAAATACTAATGAGCTAGTTTGTCTTTCCTACCGACAACAATAAGAGGAGTATTTGGGTGTTTTCCTTGTCCCTGTAAAAGAGCATCAATTCACCACATGGAGAGATGTTTAGATTAAAACAAGCCATCCATTGGGCAGTTCTGAGAGGGGAATAATGAGCCACTCACTTGTTAGTGAGAAATAATTAGATGACTTTTCTTCTAACCCGTGAGTGAAAGCTACATTTAGGATAGATCCGTTTAAGAGGTAGGGAAGCAAGTAGGGGTGGAGAAGAGGAGTGAGTAGTTGTGGAATATGGAGGAGCTTTTGTCAAGTCAGAAGGGAAGAGAAAGTCATTGGTGGTGCTGGGGTATGGGGGCAGAGAGAACTGTGGCACTCAGGCGATTTAGTCTGGAGGAGGTGAAAGAGTACTCTTTCTCCAGTGAAAGAGTAATTATATGGACTTTACCATTTCTGTTACTTCATATGTATTTATTAAAAAAAAATCATCCTGAAATAGCTTGGTAGGACTTTGGTCTTCTTTTCATTTGACAGCTGTCATGTTTCTAGTGGAAGAAAAATGTTACAACAGCAAATTGGAGTTTTTGCAGAGGGAGGCTTCTCCTTGGCCAGCTGTGCAGCTAACCTTTCACCTGGAGGCTAATTACCTGTGGGTCTCAGAAGCTGAAAGTAATTAGAAATCAAGAAATTAGAAATCTCAGTAAGTGGGCAATTCTGATGGTCTTTAGAAAACTTTTGTTTCCTTTGCTCACATATACCTGTTGCCATTAAGAGGGAAAGTATGATCTAAATTTTTTGACATGAGTAGCTCTCTAGATGCATTAAGAATGCAAACTGTTTTAGGACTAGGCCTTACGTATGATACACTTTTGGGTACACACACATACAGCTATAGAGTCTTGTAAGTAAATATACGAATATATTTATGTAAAGTAGTCTCATGGGGTTGTTTATAAAGATTTTAAAAAAGATAAAAAGATAAAAGTTGGTGGTGTACAATGCTTAGAATTCTGGTACAGTGGTGTTAGCTATTATTATGATGTAGTTTATAGAAAGATTTGTTAAGAATTTGTTGCCAAAAATCTAACAGTAGGGTGGGTTGAATTTCAGCCTTCTTTTTAATGTCTAAATAATTTCGAAAAAAGAAATACATCCACCCATTTCTTATATAACTAAAACAATTTAACATATCTTAGCAATAACAAAAGAGTGAACATATTCAGATGAAGCATCGAAGAGAGATATTACAAGCAATGGTGCATTTAGATCTGGACAAGAGGGTGGCCTGAGCCCTGTGCTTTAAAGAGTTTTGCATGTTATAAAAACACACTGGCACGTGTCAAAGAATAAACGGGCAGCTCTGCCTCTTAGGAACTGGTGCTCAACACCGGCTCAGTAGGATTGACAGCCTCTGAACACCTGCTTTTGTGACCAATAAATACCCTTCAGGTCTCACGGAAATGCTTCTTCGTGTTGCTTGTTCTATGTCCTTGAACTGAAGCAGCTGTATCCAAATCCCGCAAATCTGAAGTTTGTGTGGGTGTCTGTGTTGGACTTGCTTGGGAGTCTAAGAATGATTTGACAGTAGAACAGCAAGGTAAATAAGAGAGAATTAACTTAGCTTTAATTAATTTGCACTGGATTCTTGCATAGAGTGTTATTGTATCTCAATAGTGCCAAATATTCATTTTCTTGCATCTCTCTGTATTCCAATTCTTGGTTCCAGAGGTAGTCGTAAATTAGCACAGTGTTTGCAGTAGTTACAAATGGCAGCTGAGGAATAATTTGCAATATCAAAATAGTATATATTACTCTTAAATTTGTGTTCATGTAGGTCTAGATACAACGTGCCTGAGTGTGATACTTATTCTTTATATAGGCAACTAGATGGAAAGCAAATGCTAGGATTAGGGATAGTTTTACTTCTATAAAATATATGTAATAAGCTTTAATTGCATTTTCAAAAAATTAAATACAATTTGGCTTAGAACTTTTTTTCTTCTGAAAACTTTATTGTTGGGGATTCATTGAGGATACAAGATGTGTCACACACAGAGACCCCACCCCCCTCCCTCTTTTTTTTAGAGACAGAGGCTTCCTCTGTTGCTTTGAGTGGAGTTGCAATGGCAACATCATAGCTTGCTGCAACCTTGAACCCTGGGCTCAAGTGATCCTCCTGCTTCAGCATCTCCAGTAGTTGGGACTATAGGAATAAGCTACTATGCCAGGCTAATATTTTCTATTTTTTGTATACACAGTGTCTCTCTCTTGCTCAGGCTAATCTTGTACTCTTAATCTCAAACAATCCTCCTGTCTTGGCCTCCCAGAATGCTAGGGTTATAGGCATGAGTGACCAAGCCAGCCAAGAACTCTTGATATAAAAATTTCATGTGCCTTAACTAAAATTTTTGTTTTGCATACACACACACACTTTGGCATATTGTAGAAGAAAACCTATTTTGAAAGCATAAAAATAATTTTAATTTTAAAAATCAAAGGTTTTCTTTTAATTTATATTCTTAAAATTATTCCAATTTTGTAGATTTTTAATGGTATTACATCTTATTTAATAACATAGGCCATTGCTATCAATATAACACAAATTGTATGAAAATACTGATGATAAAAATGTCATGATTTTACCGAAATGAAGTCAGAAAAAATAAAACTTATGAATAATGTATAAAAACACCACTAGTCCATTAATACAAGACCCAACACACATGTCTTGGTGTCATATTAATGTTTACTTATAAAAGATTTATAAATAAATGTTTTATTTATAATAATAACATCACTTGTATTTGATATTTTGCCAACAATCATTTACATAGAAACCTGATAACTTTACACATGTTTAACATTTTGTCCGTATGAAAGTATACTTGCCAAAGAAGGAGGATAAAGTACATTTCATTTGGCAGTCTGATATCTGACATTAACTGTTTAGGCAGAAAGAACAGGAGCCTCCACTGTCAGCATACCTGATAGGAGGGCTCATGTGCGTCATTTTCAGGAGTCAGGGCTGCTTATTCTGAACCATTCATTTGCTGGGCCCCACCCCCCGTGTCCAGAATGTCCTGTAGGAAGCAAGGGATCAACTTTCTGAGTGAGACCCAGAGGCTGAGCAGCTAAGAGGATGAGGCCCCTTCTTTTTCTTTCCTTCTGTTTCTTCACCTCTCTCCTCTCTGACGCTCATGAGGTGCTCTCCAAAATCTTTGGGGGAAACCACAGTCTTTCTGTCTTCTTCTGTTCCACTTCTATAAAGCTGGCCCTTTCAGAGGGTTGCCAGCTAATTTTAATTATTGGTACTAATCATTAGGTACTTGTCAATTAGCACAATGTTTGCAGCAGTTACACATGGCAGCTAAGTCATTAGCCAATAATGAAAATATTACCCCCAAATGGGATTACAGGATGGAAAAGGTAGGCCCTTTCTGGAGATAGTTGTCATTACAAAAGGCAGCATCTCTCGCTGTGTTTTCCAGGTAAATTTTGGACATTAAAGACATTGATTCACCTAATGAAAAGTTGCTATCTTTTATTTTCTTTGTACTTTTCTAATTACCTCAGGAAAAGATCTCAATTTGTTGCCATAAAATTTATGAGTTGGCCCTCCATAACCCTGGGTTTCACATCTGTGGATTCGACCAACCATGAGTGGAAAATATTTAATAGAAACCCTAAACCAGTAAAAAAGAATAATACAATGAAAACTGATACAAATAGCAATACAACTATTTTCATAACATTTACCTTGCATTAGGATTGTAAGTAATCTGGAGATGATTTAAAGTATTTGGGAGGATGTGATAGGTTATATGCAAACACTGTGCTGTGTTCTGTCAGGGACTTGAGCATCTTTGGATTTTAGTATCCACAGGGGTCCTGGAATCTCTCGCTGATACCAAGGGATGACTGTATTTTAATGTTTCTTCTGGGCAAGTTTCCCCTTTAAAAAATATCATCTGAGGTAAATGTGTATAAAATAAACTGCACATATTTTAATTTTGGTGAATTTGCTGACTGCACACATGTAACTACCCTTATGGTCAATACACAAAATTTCTATCAGGACCGAATTTCTTCTGTCTCTTTATGGTCACTCCCTGTCTCTACCTCTGATCCCAGACAACCACTCATCTGCTTTTATCACTGGAGAGTAGATTGGATTGTCTAGAATTTCAAACATAGGGAATCATATAGCACATACGTATTTTATACCCGAATCCTTCTACTTTGCATAATGTTTTGAGATTCACCTATGTTGTGTGTATCAGTAGTTTGTTTATTTTTATTTCAGAGTCTTTCTTTGTTTGGATATAGCGAGGTTTGTTTACGTATTCACCTACTGATGAACTTTTGAGTTATTTTTAGTTTTTGACTATTATGAGTATAGCTACTTTGAACATTCACATGAAAGTTTTGCATGGATATATATACTTTTATTTCTTTTGAGTAAAACACCAGAAGTGGAATAGTTGGTTGTCATAGTATCTGAATGTTAAATTTATAAGAAACTGCCCATTTTTCCAAGGTATATCATATTACACTCTTATTGGCAACGTATGAGAGTTTGCTCCATCTTTGCCAGCACTTGTTATTGTCAGTCCTGTTAATTTTAGCCATTCTAGTGGGTGTGTAGTGGTGTTTTCTTGTGATGCATTTCTTGATAACTGATGATATGGAGCATTTTTCATGTGCTTATTTGCTACCTACATATCTTCTTGGTGAAGTGTTCAAATCTTTTGATTATTTGTCTTATTATTAAATTTGAGCTGCTAATATATTTTGGACAGATGTAAGTTTTAGAAATATTTTCTCCCAGTCTGTAGCTTGCCTTTTTTTTTTGATGCAGAGTCTTACTTTGTTGCCCTTGGTAGAGTCCTGTGGTGCCATAGCTCACAGCAACCTCAAGCTCTTGGGCTGTTACCTCAGCCCTTAGAGTAGTTGGGATTACAGGTTCCTGCGATAATGCCCAACTATTTTTAGAGATGGGGTCTCACTGTTGCTCAGGCTGGTCTTGAACTCCTCAGCTCAGGCAATCCCCCCGCCTTGACCTCCCAGAGCACTGGGATTACAGGCATGAGCCACTATGCCCAGCTATAGTTTGCCTTGATTTTTGAAGAGTAAAGGATATATATTTTAATGAAGTCAGTCCAATTTATCAATTTTTAAAAGTAGTTCCTGCTCTTTGTGTCTTAAGAATTTTTTGTCAAAAAAATTAAGATTTTCTCCTATGCATTCTTTTAGACATTTGGTATTCGGCCTTATATTTAGGTATGTAGTCAATTTTGAGTTATTTTTTCTGCTTGGTGTGAAACAAAGTTTGAAGGTTTTTCAGCATATGACTCACCAATTGTTCAACTATCATTTGTTGAAAAGTTTTTTTTTTTTTACCTATTGAACTGGTTTGGCAACTTTGTTTGTTTGTTTGTTTTGCAGTTTTTGGCAGGAGCTGGGTTTGAACCCGCCACCTCTGGCATATGGGGCTGGCAACCCACTCCTTTGAGTCACAGGTGCTGCCCTGGCAACTTTGTTGAAACCCAAACTGATGATTTATGTGTGTCTAATTCTGGATAGCATTCTATTTATATCTGTTCATAAATGCAGCACTGTCTTAAATGCCTAAAGTTTGGGAAGATATGACAAAAGAGTAAAAAGCCACAGGCTTCTCAGAAATAGAACTTTTTAATGAAAGAATGACCAGTCTCAAGTGCCTATTTCGAGGCATCCCAAACCATACTGACATTTGCAGTGAAAAGAATTTTTATTTTGGTATTAAACCTTCAATGAAGTTTTCTATAAGGTTGCTTCTAGAATGTTCTGTGACATCCAAACTCAGGAGTCCTTTTAGATTTAGGGGTTCCTAAAATAAACCAAACTCAATTAAGGTTGAGATATGAAATGGTAGGAAGTTTGTGCTTGCTGCTCATCAGAGATGGCACACCGGGTATTAAATTTCAATCTCTCTGCAGAATATATTCTTTTTTTCTTTTTTTTTGTTTTTGAGACAGAGTCTCACTATGTTGCTCTCAGTAGAGTGCTGTGGCATCACAGCTCACAGCAACCTCAAACTCCTGGGCTTAAGTGATTCTCTTGCCTCAGCCTCCCAATTAGCTGTGACTACAGGCACCCTGCAACAACTCCTGGCTATTTATTTATTTTTTTTTTTGAGACAGAGTCTCAGGCTGTCACCCTCGGTAGAGTGCTATGGTATCACAGCTCACAGCAACCGCAAACTCTTGGGCTTAAGCAATTCTCTTGCCGCAGCCTCCCAAGTATCTGGGACTACAGGCGCCAGCCACAAAGTCTGGCTATTTTTTTTTTTTTTTTTAAATATGGAACGCTTCATGAATTTGCATGTCATCCTTGCACAGGGGCCATGCTAATCTTCTCTGTATCGTTCCAATTTTAGTATATGTGCTGCCGAAGAGAGCACAACGTCTAGCTATTTTGTTGTCATTGTCGTCATTGCTGTACAGCAGGCCTGGGCCATGTTCAAACCTGTCAGCCACGGTGCATGAGGCTGGTGCCCTAACCACTGGGCAACGGGCACCGAACCCAGAACATGTTCTTACTAAATAAGGAAAGATGAGATACCCCTTCTGCCGACATAAAAAATAAAAATATTTATTGCTCTATTTACCAGATGCTTAGGATCCAATTTTTCTGCCTTAGATTGGAAGTATGACATTAGCTGTGATTCCCGTATCTGCAATGAGTTCCAAAATCAGTAGGCAAGACAGCATCATTGTGCTTTTATTTGCCACCTGCCTTCTGTATGAGTAGGTTGAACCCAGGAGCCAAGTGCAAAGCTGAATTGGGTCAGAAGGGCATCAGTGTTCATAGTATCAATCTGTTCCCCAGAGCACATAGTTTATTTCAGGAAACAGACATGATCGGTAAAGTTGGTCCTGTATTTCTTTGGAAACACAGAGCAGCAGGGTAGTCTTAGGGCACAAAGGAAACGTGAGTGGGTCATTGCTGTAAATGAATGGAATGGTAATTTATAAAGGAAAGAGGTTTATTTGGCTCACATTTCTGTAGGCTGCACAACAAGCATGGTGCAGCATGTGCCTTTGGTGAGAGCCTCAGGCTGCTTCCACTCATGGCAGAGGGGGAAGGGGAGCCAGTGTGTCCAGAGATCACATGGAGGGAGAGGAAGGCTGAGAGAGGGGAGGAGGAGGTGCCAGGAGCTTTTAAACCATTAGTTCTCATGGAAACTAATTAAGGATTCCACCAAACCATTCATGATGAATCCACCCTGGTGACCCAAATACCTCCCAATAAGCCCCTTCCCCAACATTGGGGATCAAATTTTTTTTTTTTTTTTTTGAGACAGAGCCTCAAGCTGTCACCCTGGATAGAGTGTTGTGGCATCATAGCTCACAGCAACCTCCATTTCCTGGGCTCAAGCGAGTCTCCTGCCTCCGCCTCCCAAGTAGCTGGGACTACAGGTGCCTGCCACAAGGCCTGGCTATTTTTTGGTTGCAGCTGTCATTGTTGTTTGGCGGGCCTGGGCTGGATTTGAACCCACCAGCTCAGGTGTACGTGGCTGGTGCCTTAGCCTGTTAAGCCATAGGCGCCGAGCCGTGGGATCAAATTTTAATGTGAGATTTGGAGGAGTCAAATATCCAAGCTGTGCCACACGATATGCTATCTGGCAAGTTATCTGGCCCAGACTATCTCCTTCCCCAATATCTATTTTCTTACTCTTAACTAAAGTTGAGTTGCTATACTTCTGTTAGATTTGCTGAGCCACAGCATCCCATGATCAAGGTGCTCAATTGAGCTTTGTTGACTTGAATTGTTCTATCTCACATTCCCTCAATAGTTGATCCGCTGCATGAATTCTACCCTTGTCTTTAAGGGTGGTGCCTGTGGCTCACTGAGTAGGGCGCCGGCCCCATATACCTAGGATGGCGGGTTCAAACCCAGCCTTGGCCAAACTGCAACAAAAAAATAGCTGGGTATAGTGGCGGGAGCCTGTAGTCCCAGTTACTCGGGAGGCTGAGACAAGAGAATCGCCTAAGCCCAGGAGCTGGAGGTTGCTGTGAGCCATGAAGCCATAGCACTTGACCAAGGGCGACAAAGTGAGACTCTGTCTCTAAAAAAAAAAAAAAAAAAACCAACCAAAAACAAACAAGAAAAACAAATGGCAACATGGTAGCCCAGGCAACAGGGCCCTTGTTATTTAGAGCTCTTGGCTGTTGCCACTCCCCTGACATCCGCTCATCCAGCCTCCCCAAGGTGCCTATCTGGGAGATAGAACAAAGAGATATACATGAAAGAATCTTGTGGTTTTTATCAACTAATTTGTTCTGAAAGAATCTCCACCCAACTGTTTGTGAAATTGATTTAAGACTGGCTACAGTAAAATTAGGAAACATGTTAAACATCTAAAAGAATCACAATAAAAAAAAAATCACCCTGTGCTAAATTAATGTTAGAGTAGAGCTCAAATTAATTGCTGTGTCAAGTGGAAAACAATGTGTAGCATGATTTTTTCCCCTAAATAATAAAACTTTGCATAGGTTTATGTATATACGTGTGTGTGTGTGTGTGAGGGAGGTGTCAAGAACCCTCCTCTAAGACTGATGGTAACTTGAGAGAAATAGGCTGCTTGTTAGCACTGAAACTAACCTTAACTTCAAGTCTTTAACTTTACGGGGTCCAGAGTGATAAGATGATTCTCCTAAGGCCCCACAGCCTCCACCTTGCAATGTCCAGAGGTGGGGTCTATGGTTTTTTGTCTTTTTCTGGTGTGTATTATAGGAAACAGCTCTCATGATTATAGAGGCCAAGAAGTCCTGTGATCGTCTCTGTGTAAGCTGGAGAACCAGGAAATCTGGTATAATTCAGTCTGAATTCAAAGACCTGAGAACCAGGGGAGCCAGTGGTGCAAGTGTTGTTCTGAGTCCAAAGGCTCAAGAACCCAGAGTGCTGATGTCCTTAGGCAGGAGAAATTGGGCGTACCAGCTCAAGCACAGAGAAAATTCATTCATCTTTTTTTGGCTTTTTGTTCTGTTTGGGCCCTCAATGGGTTGGATGATGCCTGCCCACACTGGTGATGGTGATCTTCTTTATGAAGTCTATTAATTCAAATGTCTCTTTTCAAATGTCTCACAAACACACTTAGAAATAATGTGCCCAGCTGTCCGGGCATCCCTCAGTCCAGTCAAGTCAACACTTGACTATCACGAAGGCCCACCTTATTTAGTAAATGTGCATGGCATAGATTTTGTTTTAAGCTGTTTCTTTTCAAAAAGTTTTCCTTTTCCTATTAGAATTTTGCCAGCCACCCCGCTTTCCCCAGGACTCTCAGGGTTTCTGGACTTTGGTGCTAAAACTGGGAAAGTCTGGAAAGACTGGGATGAATTTGCCACCCTAGTTAAAAAGGATTTGCAGCTATTTACCTACATGGTTTGTCACATGTTCCTAGTGACCTGTGGGTTTCTGGCCCGATCTACACGGAAAATGACTGTTGTGTGGTAAAGAAGAGACAAACTGTGATTCCCTCTGAGCATCTGGCTCCTGCTTACCTTAACCCAATCCTTCTGCCCTTCCAGGCAGCCCCTCCTCACCTCCTTTACCAACGCCTAACCTCTGTGGTTGTGCCTGACCTCTGTGGTTGTCATAGAAACATCATGCTGATGGACAGGTCTGACATCAGAATTCAGCATTTCACCATATGCTGTGAAGCATTGTTGACTCGTATTTCCTATGGCAAGGTTTTATCTCATTATCAGATATGGCAAGACCCTTCAGGGGTCTTCGTTAGGTCTTTGTGTCCCAGGCAGGTTAAGATCATGAATGCTGGTGCCAGAAAGTCTAGGTTAGAACCCTGGTGTGCTGCCACTTTCTTAGCTGTGTGATCTGAACAAGTACCACAACCTCTCTGTTTCTTAGTTTACTTCTGTAAAATGGGAGATGATAATAGTACCCGCCCTGCAGAGGTATTGTGAAAATTAACTTAGCTGATATACATGGAGTGCATAAAGCCACACTTTGCCTGCTAGGAGTTAGGTCTCAGTAGATTCTTCGTTGGCTGCAAGGTCTGAATGCATATTCATGAGGCAAATCCCTCTACCTTTACCTTTTGCTTACAGGATCTGCATATTAAAAGTGGAGGTGGTGATGGAGAAGATTTCTTGCTGCCCAAGCTGTTAAAGGATTCTGTCTCTGTGGTTCATTAGAATTCTAACTGCAGTGGGGCTTGCCTTGAAATAGAATGTTTAAGTACAGGGCCGTCTGATGGTATCCACTTGGTGATTACTCTCTGTAGGTAACGCTTTCCATCTCTGAACTGACCATTTAATAGAGGCATGTTAGCAATTAAAAATTGTTCAAGAGCATATTAAAATGACAACTAATTTCAATTCCTTGGAATAGATCTTGATTATATTTGATACATAATTTGAATTTTATTGCCAAGATAAAAGGTCAGATTTGATAGGTAACTGAAATAGAACATGTGGTTCACAGGAACTTTACTTTAAAACTTTCATATGCCTTGGTGTAATTAATAAAACATTTTTTTATGGCAGAATTGCACAACTGAATGAATCCATGAGCTTCTAAGTGTCAAAGCAAATTTTAGTACTTCAATCCTCAAGGAATAATACTGTTCAAATATCAGTACAGTAGTTTATACATTCCTAACTTTGGCTAAGGGAATCTATACTATCTTCAGAGGAAGAAATAAACATTTCCTCCACCAATAAGATGTCTGGCCAGAGACAATGACAGAATATGTTCCTGTAGTGTACACTATAGTGCTTGTCTGATCTCTTCTAGTAGCAAGCCCCCCTCCCTTCCGTGGGGTACACCTCTTTCTTCCCCTCCAGCCATGTGTTGGGGGCTGCCATTATGGTACCACACCTCTGTGGCACGTGACTAGCTAGGTATCCTACCCTTTGTGTGAGTTTTCCCAGGGATGGTCTGATGGACACCACAAGCTGGGTGACTTACCCAAACAGAAATGTGTTCTCTCACAATTGTGGAGGCTAGAAGTCTGAAATTAAGGGAACAGTAGGATCAATTTCTTTTGGAGGCTCCTAGGTAGAATCTCTTCCATGCCTCTCTCCTAGCTTCTAATAATTGCTGGCAATTCTTAGCATTCCTTGGCTTGTAGGTGCATCACTCCAATCTCTGTCCAAACTTCTCTCTTCTCATAAGACTATCAGTCATTGGGTTAGGGCTCCCCCCAGTCCAGTAGAACCCCATTTCAACTTGATTATATCTGCAAAGACCCCATTTCCAAACAAAGCTACATTCACAGATACCAAGAGTTAGGATTGAACATGTCTTTTTAAGACAGGGTCTTGCTCTGTTGCCCAGGGTGGAGTGTGGCAGCACTGAACTCACTGCAACCTCAAACTCCTGGGTGCAAGTGATCCTCTTGCTGCAGCCTCCTAAGTAGCTGGGATGATAGGTCCATGCCATCTCATCAGGCTAATTTTTCTATTTTTTATAGAGACAGGGTCTCACTATGTTGATCAGGCTGATTTTGAACTGCCGGCCTCAAGTGATCCTCCTACCTCTGACTCCCAAAGTGCTGAGATTACAAGTGTGAGACACCACACCTGGTCTGGAACATAGCTTTTGGAGGGAGACAGTTCAACCCACAATACCCTCTTGCCCATAGTGATTGGTCCACCAATAATCATGTGATTCAACCCAGGCCAGGGAGAGAGTTTCCTGCTTGGAGTTTCTCATCGGAGCTGGTAGGGGATACTCTTGTCTTTCTACCTGAGTGTCTGTGTGATAACCCTGGGGATGCTGGCTGTCAGTGCTTGCAGCCTTGTGGACAAGCCTGCCTAAGACAATGCAGTTGATGGGTGTGCAGAGAAAAGCTGAGACGAGGAGTCAAAATCCCAATAGTGTTCAAGTCCTTCCATGCAGACACCCCTTTCCTTGGTTGGTTCACATTAAACGTGTGCTCCTTCTTTTTTTCTTAAATGAGTCTGAGTTAATGTTTCAGTCATTTGCAACCCGAGGACACTGGGTATTACATATTAAGAGTTTTCAGATTTTGTAGGAAAGGGCCCTAAAATGAAAATGTCATTTCCTAGAAAAGTGACTGCTTAGCCAGGCCTGTTCCAAAGTGCCTGTATGTACTTGGCGGTAGTGACGTGTGTGCAGGGACAGCTCCGTGGCCTGCTGGGAGGCTACTCTGGACTAGTATAGTGGCAGGCACGAGCGCTGACCTCACTTCACTTCTTTTTCTTCTCTCCTCACAAACTTATTCTGATCATTCATCATTTTCATTGGGGTTTACAAAAGAAACCTTTTCCTGAGTTCCTAGGAACAATGTAGATTAATGTGTTTTTTTCTAAGATGAGAAACAAAGCTGTAAAAGAATATGAGTGTCTTTTCCAGCTGTTTGATTGATGGCAGGCATTCGAAGGTCACACTGCAATACCACTGGAATGCCTTTCCATAGGCAGGAGGCTGGTTGGCTGTGGCACCTGCAGGACACTTCCAGCTGCAAATAACAAGACCTAGTGAAAGGAGCTTAAGCACATGGAACTTCCTACCTCGTGGAAGGGCTTTGACATCACTGACTCCCTGTTGCTTCCAAGCTTTCAGTTCTGTGATGTTTGTTGGAAAGATTTTCCCTCAAAGTTGCAAGATAGCTTTGTGGAAGTCCCAGACAACATTCCTTTTTTGTTTATCTTTTTTTTTTTTTTCTTTTGAGACAGAGTCTCATTCTGTTACCCTGGGTAGAGTGCCATGGCATCACAGCTCACAGCAACCTCAAACTTTTGGCCTTACGTGATCCTCCTGCCTCAGCCTCCTGAGTAGCTGTACCTGGGACTACAGGTGCCTGCCACAACACCCAGGTAGTTTTTCTATTTTTAGTAGAGATGAGGTCTCACTCTTGCTTAGGCTGGTCTTGAACTCCTGAGCTCAAGCAGTCCATCTCCCTTGGCCTCCCAGAGTGCTAGGATTACAGGTGTGAGCCACCACGCCCGGCCCCCCTTGTATCTGTTTTTATTAGGAAGATAAACTTTTCTCTGAATTCTCGCATCCCTACTCCAGGTAGACTTTCCCCCAGTCCCAGTGGCTAGGGTTGAGTCACATGCAAGGTTTGTACTATTCACACTCAGAGGGATTTGGATCCCTGTGGTGGCTTCCTAGCCCTGGGAAGGAAGGAAGCCTCGGACACTAAATGCCTGAACAAAACCGGGAGTGTGTTACAAAGAAGGGGGAGGCCAGCAGCAGGCCCTGCGCCAGCACAGGGGCCATTGATGGAAACTGCTGGCCCTGATGTCAGGACCCTGCAAGATGCCTCTCAGCTCCTCAGTGGTGCACGGGGCACTGGGAAGGAGCAGCACTGTGGAGTAAGAGCGCGTTGTCCATGTTCCTGCAGGGGATTCTGCAGAAGAGACCCGTGCAGAGCAGTGGGGTGCTGCTGACGTGCTGTAGCCCAGACAGTGGCTACTGAACACATGTAACCTGGACCCACCCAGTTTGGCCATGTAGCCTCAAAGAAGCCCGAGTGCGATCCATACAAAGATCTCCAGAAGCTGTGTGTCCATAACAATATCAAAAACCTCACCAAACCACCAACACTAACCATCGTTCTTGAGACTCATTTGAAAGCTAGGGTGAAACTCTGCAGCAGCACTGAAGTGGCAAGACAGCACCTCAGTAGTCAGATTTGAAGGTCCTATTCATCACGCCAGGGAACACGCCAGGAAAAAACCTCTGTTCACCACTCTATAGCTTCTATTTATGGTTTCAGAGTTCTCTTCATAGTGGAGGGGTTTCTTAGATTTTAAGAAAGATATTAAGGTCAAATACCCCCCTCTGAAGTAACAGGAAGTATAATGGGTTGGGAATTAGTGATACCACTAAAGGCAGTTGCAAATTTCATTTTAACTCTTTAAAACTAGGAGGGCCTTTACTCACCTGTCACTTCACAGGTGTGAGTATGGAGGCCCAGAGGGCAAAGGGACCAAAAGAGAAGCAACTGTCATTCAGTAATCCCCAAGGGTATAGAGGACGGTGGCTAGCTGCTGGGAATATGGAGATGGAGGAAAACATAGTCTCTTCTTTTTTTGTTATTGTTGTTGTTGTAGTTGTCATTGTTGTTTAGCAGGCCTGGGCCAGGTTCAAGCCTGCCAGCACCCTAACCGCTGAGCTATAGGTACCGAGTCAGATACTCCCTTCTTTAGGGAGCTCAACCTAACAGAGCAGACAGACACATACATGGATTATAGTATGGTCTGGAAAGTACATCATACTTGCATAGAAATGAGGAGGAGAAAGTGATTAATGTTACCCATGTCACTGAAGTAGCCTGTCTAGATCTCCTGCCACAGGCCAGACCTTCCTCCAAGGTGGAGATAACAACCCCATCTTACTGAGTTCCACGTGCACTGTGGAGCCTGACCAAATTCGTATGTAGGTCCTGACACTACCCCTTACAAACAGCATTACTTTAGGCAGCTTCATCAGCCCCGTAAACCAGCATCATTGTCAGGAGGCACCAGATGAGACCAGGTCGGCGAAAGCAGCCAGCGCCTCTCCTGGCACTTCATAGATTCTTGGAGTTTTCATTTCTCATTTCCATCTAAAATAGCACTGCCTCATTTTCAGTTTTGTAGCTTGGGATTTTTTGTTGTTGTCCCTGTTCATTGCCCAACATGTTTACCAAACTTGTATCTAGTTGGCTCAAAAATATGCTCAAAAGGAAAAAAAAAAAACAACCCAACTTGTGGAATATTAGAAAGAAATTGATAGGGATCAGTTAAAGAATATAGCAAATATCTTGTCATTTTGGGAACATGCTACTCCTGGGAATTGTTTTTGCATGGAGTCAGGTGGTGGGTACTTGCCACACTTGCCTTGCGATCAGACTGATGGTAAGAAAATCAAAAGAGAACTTCTTCCAATCCAGCTGCCAGCTGCCCATTTGTCCATTTCTTTCTTTTTTTTTCCTGAAAAGCCTTTATTCATGAATTAACATTTTCCCATTATTCCCAGAACAAATATAGAAGTTTGATCATGTGTTGACGGTGATAGAGCTGAATTCTCCTTAAGAGAATGAAATTAAAAGGCAAAAGCTCAGATACGTATATAGCGTTTACTTACCCTGTGAGTCTTGAGAGACAACTCCATTAACTCATCATAATATGGAACTCAGTCTTACAGTTTCTTGGACACAATACCTCTCCAACCTTTTCCTTGAAGATTAAATTCTGACAATCACTGTGTGATTATGAGGTTTGTCTGCCAACAGGCTTATCTATTTCCTCCTTGTTATGAGTTGAATGGTGTGACAAAGCAGAGGCAAAGAGGCATACAATCAATTCTCAAGGTATTAAGTCTAACAGGTCCAAGCTCCCCAGCATGGCAATACCTTTGCCCACATCATGATAGTTGAGATAACAAAGCTCAGCAAAGGTTAAAGCCGAAAGTGCCAAAAGGTGTGTGTTGGCAGCTTTCTGCGATGTGTCCCCATGGACATAATCACAACTTGTCCAAAGCCCCAGTGGCTGTGGAGAGTAAGGGCTGCAGCCAGGGAGTGGCCATCCCTATCACAGAACAAGGATTCAAATAAGCGGCCGGAAGCAGGCCCGGGAGCAAAACTCTGATGCCCTCTCACTAGTTCAGTGAGAGATGCAGGCTTGGAAGCAGAATGGCAGGCTGGTGACAGGCATGTGCACTGCGTCCACACCATCCTGGGGTAGGTCTGTCATGGAGAAATGCTGAGACATGAGCAGGTCTGACTCCTGGGGTTTGGAGGAACAAAGCTTGGCCTCCTTGGGCACTGCAGAGGACATGCAGCTTCCAAAGAACTGCCTCATCACCCTGGAGGGTTCCCATTTGTCCATTTCACAGAATTGTCCCCACCAAGATCCTCCCATCAAGGAGCAATGTGGGCAGTCACTGGAAAATTCCCAGAGGAACCAGATGGAGGACTTTAATCAGCCTCCTCCCCAATAAATCCTAAGTTCCCACCTCTCTGCTCTTCCCCTACCACTAGGGATCTCTTTCCCTGTGCAGGGTTCATCCCAGTTTGCTCAGCCAGGTGAATAACTGCAGTTAACAGCTCTGCCCCCACCTGAAAGCAATTTCTATAGTGAGCCTATAGTTTCACTGAAACTTAACATTTGGGGTCTCACCATAGTTGCCCATCCCAAATTCTTAGCACGTGTCTTTTTAATAAGGGAAGAGGTCATGCCAGTTGCTAAGACACAATGTTTCTTCCCCATCTTTTGGTGTCGGCAGTACTGGTGTGGGCCTAGGGCTCTGGCAAGGGGCCTCCTCCCTCACCGCCAGGTCCTCATGATGTTGCACCTGTTGCCTTGGCCACTGCAGACACTCCTCAGTTAAGCACAGCTGCCACTGATTTTATGCAGGCCCTTTTTGGGCCACCTTCAAGCCTCAGCTCTTCCCATGCTCCCTAGGCACTGGCCTTGGCTGTGGGGAAATCAGTGTTGAGCCCTGAGTGCCTGTATGTGTCTGGCTGGACCATGATTTACCCTTGGTGACAGCTCTAGGGCCAACCAAGTACATACCCAGGGCAGGTACTCAAAAATCTTGGGGAATAAATCCATGAGTATCCCCGACCACTGAATGTTATATGCGACTCCCTTCTACACAGACTGTGTTAATACTTTTCCCCTATGGAATAAGGTGGCAGTTTTCTAGGGCTGCTGTAACAAGGCAGCACAAACAACAGAAATTTATTCCTTCACAGTTCTGGAGGCTGGGAGTCAGAGGTCAAACTGTTGGCAAGGTTACTTCCTTCTGAAAGCTTTGAGGGAGAATCTGTTCCAGACCCTCTCCTGGCTCCTAGTGATTTGCTGATAATCTTTGGTGTTCCCTGCCAGGTAGACATGTAACCTTGAACTCGGACTTCATGTTCAATAGTATTTTCCTGTGTATGTCTGTGTACAAATTTTAGAGACAGGGTCTTGCTCCATCACCCATGTGGGAGTACAGTGACACAGTCATAGCTCACTATAGCCTCAAACTCCTGGGCTCAAGTGATCCTCCTGGTTCAGCCTCCCAAGCAGCTGGGACTACAGGTACATGCCACCATGTCTGGCAAATTTAAGACATTTTTTTTTGGTAGAGATGAGGGTCTTGCTGTGTTGCCCAGGTTGGTCTGGAACTCCTGTCCTCAAGGAGTCCTCCTGTCTTGGCATCCCAAAGTGCTAGGATTACAGGTGGGAACAACCCATATTTTCCCATTTTATATGAACACTAGTCAGATGAAATTTGGGGCACACCCTCTCCCTTCAGTATGAGCTCATCTAACTTTTAATTTATATCTGCAGTGATCCTATTTCCAAATAAGGTTATATTCTGAGCTCTGGAGGACTAGGACTTCAACATCTGAATTTTGCAGGTCATAGTTCAGCTTTAATAATGGGTTACCAAACAGTGCAGTTACTTTTCCTTGTTTGCAATTCTCTGTTGCTGTTTCTCCATTTAGGGTAGAACAGGTTGAAACTTACATGGGTTTCTATAAAGTAGGAACCCTGCTGAGGGGGAACCCAAGGAAACATCCTGCATATTAACACAACTTATAGAATTTTGATTTTTGTTTGAAAGTGACAGCTGAGGCTGAGAATCTTGGTAAACAATGCTACTCCATCCTGTTGGTGTGTGTTCCTGGGAATAAACTACTGCTTTCTCTTTGGAATCAGACAGTTGCTTGCAGGAGATTACCCTAGTTTTAGCTGTGAGATTCGGGTTCTGTGCTTCCAGGGACACAACAGACACAAGAAGTATTAGATGACACCAGTTAGGAATAACAGGGCTTCCCTGTTGTGCATATTCTGACGGTACTGCCCCAAGAGCAGCTGCAGTTCCCATGGCTCCAGCCACAGATGCTGATCTGGTGGCCCAAAGGCTCGGCGCTGCTCTGGACCCCGTGGTGCTGACTGGGAGTGCCTAGGATTGCTCAGGAGGTGCAGGAGGTTGGTCTGGAACTCCTGGCCTCAAGGAATCCTCCCATCTTGGCATCCCAAAGTGCCAGAATCATAGGTGTGAACCCCCATGCTCACCCATATTTTTCCAATACAGCATGGCCCACAGCATCTCAGGGAAAACCAGGCCCCTGGAGGAACATAGCTGCCTCCAGGCTGCCCTGGGTTGCAGTTAATTGTCACTGTCTGTATTTAGGGCTGAGATGTTGGCCCCAAAAGATGCAGAACACAGGTGTATGCCGACCAAGAGTGGCACTGCAGGGGTGGCAGAGCGGAGCCGCGGGATGCAGGCAACCAGATCCTGCAGTATACTGGCCGGACTGGGTCACCTGTCTGTCCAGCAGGGCCTGTCCCTTCAGAGATCTTCACTGGGGCTGCCGCTTTCTGTGCCCACCATTCTCCACTCACTAACAGCTCCCCAAGGGGCTGGGGCACAGAAAGCGAAGAGAGCCAAAAAGCCCAGTGTTGAATTTGGCAGAGGAGAGTCTGTCAGGAGTGAGTGGAACAGGGGCTCAGGTGCCCTGAGCGACTTTGCATTCACCCTGGCACCTGCTTGGGAATCAGAACCCCGCTGCCCTGCCTGGCAGCTGCAGTTGCTGCAAGAAGGCAGACAGATACGCTGCTCATCTGGTCTCCAAAAGTCACTGCTAAGACTCATACTTTACTTAGGGGGAAAGGAGGAGAAGGGCAGGATTCTCTGCTCAGCCTAGAAGTGACCGAAAATGTACCCCAAGTCAAGGGACACACTGGGGATCCCTTAGCGATCTCTCTTCACCCCTAGCCCCAACGCAGTTCTCTCATTTGCGAGAGGTTGCCTAAGCTTGGAGATGCTCAAGTTCACACTAGGGGGCTGGGGCAGTTTCCAGGGCCAGGAGTATATATATGCCCTTAGGTAGGGTGGACTGCTGGTGGATGGTTTGTTGGGGTGGGAGCTGGTGAGTGAAGAAGAGCCAGGTGGCCAGCCTCACTGACCTACTGCATTAGGGCTGACTCAGTGTTGTGGTCAACAGCCCAGAGGTAACCATCCGGCTCCCAGAGGAGTGGGAAGAGCACTGGTCTGTGAGTGACTAGGGCACTTTATAGACGTACTATATGTGGCTCTGTTTTCCTCCCCATAAAACAAGAGAATGGCCTTGGGTGAAGTGTACGGGTTGTGCAGGGACAGCACTGCCTTAGTTCCTGTCTGGCTCTCTGGTCCTTGCTGTGTGTGAACTTGAGCACCTCTAAGCTTAGTCAACCTCTTGCAAATGAAAGAACTACATTGGAAGTGGGGTGAGGAGAGATCACTAAGGGACCCCCGTCTCTGATCGGGACCAGCATTCTCTGTGCTGGAACATGATTTTTTAAACCAGGTGCCCATGTCGATCTGACAGCTGCTTTTGGGTTTGTATGGATGACACACACAAACTTTAGAATCTGGGAGAGAAGGTTCTAGAGAACAGAACTGTTCCCATCTGGAATTATAAGAAATAAATCGATAGCAGCTGGTAAGAAAATTGTTTTTAGGACCAGAGAATTGGGAAACCACAACAGAATAATGACTTAATTTAGTTTTGTGACTATCTGCAGACATGTGATAGGAATTTAAATCGTAACTTCTTAATGCAGTATCTACATGTATAGGTTAAACTCAAGGAAGATTGAAGGGTTTAAGAGATTTATTCCCAGTAAAATTGATCTCAACTTAAGTTTCAAGTAGGCTAGGTTGACAGAAGTGATTGCTGAGTTGGAGCGAGCACAGTCTTTGTAAAATGTACCTGCTTTGGTTTTCCATGTGATTTCTCTTGATTGATTTTTGTCTGATTATCTGGAACCAGATTTTAATTTTTTTTTTTTTTTTTGAGACAGAGCTCAAGCTGTTACCCTGGATAGAGTACTGTGGCATCACAGCTCACAGCAACCTCCAGTTCCTGGGCTCAAGTGAGTCTCTTGCCTTTGCCTTCCAAGTAGCTGGGACTACAGGTGCCTGCCACAACACTCAGCCATTTTTTGTTTGCAGCCACCATTGTTGTTTGGCGGGCCAGGCTGGATTGGAACCCGCCAGCTCAGGTGTATGTGGCTAACACCTTAGCCCGTTGAGCTACAGGCACCAAGCCTGCTTTTAATTTTTATAGTGTTTCTCAGCCCCACCTCCATTCTGGTACACCAGTAGGTACACAAAAAGATGGCTGAGCAAACCAGTAGCATGAAAATAGCTTTATGGTTTCTGGAGATCTGATTCTGAATATGATAAAGATGACAGCAACCCCAGGGCCCAGGCACGCCTAGTTGTGCTCGGCCATTTAATCTGTCCTAGGATCCTTTAAAATAATGAGTCTAGAGAGCATTTTTGGGACCAGAATACCTCTGAGACCCTGATGAAATTATTGCTCCTCCCTCTAGAATCTAGATGATGCACATAAGCACAACATTTTGTGCAAAATTCCAGGGGCTCACAAATCAGGTAGTCCATCTCTGGTGAAGAATTTCTTCATGCAAACCTCTGTCTTTGTCACGTTCCCTGATATGAATGCAGATGCTGAAACAGGAGTGTGTGTGGCTTAAGGCAAGGAAAGGCAGAGTGTCAGTATCTTATCACTTTGATGGGTTCCCCTGCCTCAAAGAGGTACAGAAAATTCTAGAGTGAGGAGAGGAGAAATATAATAGTATCAAATCTTAGGGCTCGTTTCATGTACTGGTTTCCTAATTATCAATTTGATGCAATAATGTTTATTTCCTTGGCTTACTTCTTTTCCTCCTTCTCAAGGAAGTCAAGGTAGGAGATTTGTTCGGGAGCCCCGGACAGTTCACAGTGAATGTATCGCAGTGTGTCCTGTGCCTGCATCTGCTGACATGGGTCTCAAGATAAAGTGATTTTTAGAATAGTGTGTTTTCCTGTCAACATCGAGAAATTGGATTTTTTCCCCTTTGTATTATCTGGAAACTCTAGATATTGTGCACAGATTTGTTTTTTGTTTCTGATTCCCTTTTTGCCTCAGTGCTCATGAGTTACTTTCTGGGTGCTCTCAGGCAGGGCTACATCCCAGCCACTTTCCTGTGCAGATATTCAACTGGGAAAGAGTATGTGTAAGGATCAGCAATGTGTTCAGATGACGTCTTCTCCATCATGGCCCCACGTGCAGGAATCACACTAGGAAACACAACTGCTATCTCTCTTCAGCTTGAAAATTGTTTTTAAGCCAATTCGATGCCATTCTAGTCTTGGTCAGCAAAGTTATTTTAAAGTCCTGATAAATCATTTTCCAAGTCAAACAGTTTTGAACTCTAGGGTATTTCTTCTGGGGATGGAAAGGTTGAGTCGCAGCCTGGGATTCAGAGTTGACATGTCTGGCTTGGACAGTATGTGTCCTTAGAATAGGGTTTTGTGTGTGGATGCTAAAAAGCAAATATCATAAGACCTGAGCCAGCACAAAGTAAACTTCCCAGGTTCTCTGATTCCCTGATGGGGTTAAAATTCTTGGTTTCTCCCCCTGCGAAGGGTTGGACCCTACAGCTCATGTCCTGAGAGGAGCCTGTGAGCTCTGCCATGCACCACAGGGCTTCTGACAGTCATCTCTGGGGGTGGCCGTCCCATCCCCGAGGGACACAGTGAGAGACAGAGATCACAAAGCCACTGTTTTAAAGAGAAAAACTTGATGTTAACATTCGTATTTTTCCCCTTTTAAGGATGAGTATTAAAGGCAGTGTGTAGACACTTATAGCCGGGAAGTTTCCTAAACTCGACTAAACCCATTGATTCCTTTGATTAAATCCATATCTCCTCAGAAGATTATGACCCACCCAGAGGAATTCATGCTTGGCTTTTGAGTGATGTGGAGGACAGGAGGTCTGCTTTCATAATTTTGTTTTTATTAGAAATATTTATCACACTCTTCTTACTTTCACTTAGGAGTTAAAATTTCCAGATAGCACTTTTAAATGTAAAATGTCTTCCTTGTTTTGTGGAATTTTTTTATTGCAACGGAATTCACAAAATGTGAAGTTAACAATTTTAAAGTAAAAAGTGTCAGTGACACTTAGTACATTCACAATGTTGTACAGTCACAACCTTTATCTAGTTCTAAAACATTCTCATGACCCCCAATGGAAACCCTGTACCCATTAAGCAGTTCCTCTCTCTTCCCACCTCTCATTAGCCCCCCTCAACCATCTGTCAGTCTGCAGTCTGTCTTTATGGATTTACTTATTCTGATATTTCATATAAGGGGAATTATGCAGGACCTATATATGTCAACCAGTCATCAACAAGGGTGTCAGAAATGCACAATGGGGAAAGGACAGTCTCTTCAATAAATGGTTCTGGGACAACTGGATATTCACGTGGAAAAGAATAAAATGGGGTCTTAACCTTATATCATACACAAAAATTAAATCAAAATGGATTAAAGACTTAAATGTAAGACCTGACATCATAAAACTCCTAGAAGAAGCCAGAGAGAAAAAAACTCCTTGACATTGGTCTTGGCAATGATTTGTTTTATATGATATCAAAAGCCCAGTCAACAAAAGCAAAAATAAACAAGGGAGACTATGTCAAACTAAAAATCTTCTGCACAGTAAAGGAAACAATCAACAAAATGAAAAAACAACCTACAGAATGGGAAAAAAATATTTGTAAACCACATATGTGATAGGGATTCATATCCAAAATATACAAGGAACTCATATAACTCAATAGCAAACAACCAAATAACCTGATTTTAAAAATGGGCAAAGAACCTGAATAGACATTTTTCTAACAATGATGTACAGATGACCCACAGAAGTATCTAAAGCTGCTCAGCATTGCTAATCATCAGGGCAGTGAAAATCAAAACCATAAGGAGATTCCACCTCAAATCCATTAGGATGGTTATTACAAAACAAAACAAAACAAAACAAAACAAAAAAACAGGTGTTGGTGAGGCTGTGGAGAAATTGGACCCTTGTATACTGTTGATGGGAATGTCAACTGGAACTGGTATAGCCATTATGGAAAATCATGCGGAGGTGGCTCAAAATAATTAAAAAAGAATTACTGTAAAATTTAGCAATTTTACTTCTGGATATATATCTAAAGGAAATGACATCAGTATCTCGAAGAGATATCTACGTCCCTCATTTTATTGTAGCATTAGCTGCAATAGTCAAGATGTGAAACTAGCCCAGGCATCTATGGACAGATGAATGGTTAAAGAAAATGGGGCACACATATACAATGGAATACTAGTCAGCCCTAAATAAGAAGGGACTCCTGCCATTTGTGGCAGCATGGATGAACCTCCTGGATGTTATGCTAAGTGAACTGAGTCAGACGTGTTTATATGTGGAGTCAAAAATATCGAGCAGAAACAAAAAGTAGAATAGTGGCTTCTAGGGACTGGAAGGTTGGGGGAAATGAAGGGATGTTGGTCAGAGGGTAAAACTCAGTTTTAAGATGAATAATTCTGCAGCACTAATGTACAGCATGGTGATTAAGGTTAATGATCCGATATAGTTTGCTTGAAATTTGCTGCAGAAGTAGCTCTTTCATGTCCTCACCACACACGTGTGCGTGCACACTGATAGCTGTGTGTATCGATAGTTGTGTTAATCAGTCTTATTGTGGCCATCATTCAGGGGTGTCCACGCGTTTTTCTTTTCTGCTGCACATTAGAAGAATAAGAGTTGTCTTGGGCCACACAGTAAATACCCAAATACTAACGAAAGCTAATAAGCAAAAGATATCTTTTTTTGTGATATCTGACACCACAGCTAAGCAAAACAGTCCTCGAATAATCTGCATGTGGCTCACGGGCCACAGGTTGGACACCTCTACTTACACAATATGAACATATATCAAATCATTATGTGGTATACTTTGAATACATACAATTTTCTTGTCAACTATACCTCAATAAAGCTGAGGAAAGAAAATAGTGACCACTTCAAGGATAAAAAGGAATCATTAGTATGTGGCCTTTTGTGTCCAGCTTGTTTCACTTAGCACCATATTTCCATGCAGCACATGGCAGCATGTACCTCATTCCTTTTTATGGCTGAATAATATCCATTGTACAAGTACGTGTTTATCGATAACATCTTGTTTGTCCATTCTGCTGCTGATGGACATTTGGGCTGTTTCTACCTTGTGACTATTAAATGCCTTGTGTAAAGTCGAACACAGGAGGATAATGCAACATCGCACACGGTCACATTCTCTTTTGGAAGAGTCACTCCACGGTGCACAGCAGGGGGCAATGACAATCCTATCACATCTGCAGGAGATGGAAAGAGAAGAACGTTCCTGGTAACTGGCAAGTTGCTGGAACAGCGTTGCTTTGCCTCTTTCCCTTACTTTCCTCCTTTCTTGAGAGTAATTGGATGAGGCTTAATATACACGAATTAGCAATCTTTCCAGACCTGCCTTGCTTCACAGTTGCCATTTTTATAAATCATCAGTTGTTCTGCAAAACTTAAACATTTCTTTTCATCTGTGTACTTGCCTTCCATAAAACATTTGTCATTATTTCAATAGATTGTTTTCAAGTCAACTTTCCTCAAGCAATTCATAGTGAAATTGTACAAATAAACCACAACTCCTGTCACTTATGGAGACAGAAAGTCAAAGGCAGAGGAAGCCCTCAGGCCCATTTCAATTCCACTAATGGCAATACTTTTCAATCTGTGGTACATTCCAACGCTGCACCACTGAGACTTTTTTCTTGATAAATAATAGGAGCTGACTTATTTCCCCCCATTAAACTTTGATTTGTCCTTTTCATCAATTTAAAATACCTGGACTCAGCTCTTTTAAGCCTTTTCTTTTTTCTGGCTTGATGGAGAAATGTACCCTGATGGGAACTAGTCAAACAGATTGCATACTCAGATTAAGATGTAGTCTTTTTACTAATCTGCGTAAGTTGATTTGAATGAAATTTTCATTGGACATTCGTTAGAGCATCACTGTAATTTTTAGGAATTTTTCCATCAGGAAAAAAGAAGAAGGCCAAAGAGGCTTCTTTGCAAGAGGGATTGCACAGAACACTTACGTCTGTCTACTGAATCTAGTCAGAACCCTCAAGGAGTCTGCCTTACCCTCCTAAGTCTTGGTGATTGATAGCTTACATTCTGGTCTCAGAGCATGAGTCCTGGAGAGGAGCATTCACAGTGGGGGCAGGGCGAGAGCAGGTGCAGGCCTCATGAACTCCAAGGTGGTTTGCTTGGCTGCTGGTAATCTAGTCTGCAAGCTTATTGCTTTCAAGAGATTCCTAACATGGGCTTAGATATATGATCTATGTCAAAATCCAGCTGAGAAATGGGGAATAATGCACTCCCAATCACCTCTAGCCTCAGGTTCAAGTTTCCAGTTTTATGACAGATAACCAGAGACTAATGAAAGACACAAATGGAGAGATAAAAAGGTTTCATGGGAACAAAATGAAATGTAGTCGCTTGTTTTTGGTCAATCTTCTTACCACCCTTTTAGGCTTACATAGCAACTCTTTGTAGTCCTTCCTTTTCTTTATTTGGCTTGTGTTTGGGTGTGATAGACATCCAATGCTAAGGATGATGAATAATTTAGAATCTGATATCCTGGCCTTGGTTCTGGGCTCTACCACTTACCATCTGCATCAGTCTTTTTTTTTTATCTGCATTATTCTGAGTGAGTTATTTAACTTCTCTGAATATCGCTCTCCTCAGCTATAAGATGACAGCAATAATTCTACAGGATTAGTGTGAGGATTAAGTGAGATCATACATGGTATATGTTTAGACCAGTTTCAGTAAAGGGTACTTATTATTGTTATTTAAATAAATGCCAAGCATGTCATTCTGCTTTGGTTGTTTGAAAAAAAATCCTGAGTTCTGAAACACATGAGATGATTCCTAATTAAGTGTTTTTGTCTCCAGATACCATCAGCTCCACAGTAATGAATGTGGCCTTATGTTCCAAAGCAACATAATAGTGATAAATGGGGTAATCTGAAGTTCAAATGGAAAATCTACTCTGTTGGAGGAAAGGGTGCCAGAGGCTCTGAGGCAGGCAGAATGTGTGTGAAATTGATTGAAATTGACTGCTGAGCAGTAGGATTCCATGAGTAAGAAGTAACTTCTCAGGAATTACTATATATATGTATGTATTACACACACACATATATATACACACATGTATACACACACACAGTATGTGGTTGCCAATGATTAATATCCATTACATTGGTCACCAGCAAGAATTCATCTTCTTGATTATATGCATACATGCCCAACAAACATTTATTGAATTCTGACAAGCAGCCAAGCAAAGTATTGACACTGGTGAATAAAGTCCCTGTCCTCGGGGAGTTTATGATCTAACTGGTGAGGAGATGGCGAAAAATATTCTACAGAACATGATGGGAGCACAGCAGTGGAGTGTCTAACCCTGCAACAGGGCCTGTAGTCCTCCTAGGGTAGGGGACTCATGAGCTGAGGGTTAAAGAAAGAAATAGTAATTAAGTAGGTGAATAAGTCAGATGGGGGGGGCAGGTGAAATCCTTCCAAAGAATTCTGTTTGCTGAAGCTACCTCAAGTGGGTTTTGCTATCTGCAGCCAAAAGAATATTCATTAGAAGAATTATTCAATGAGACCAAGATGATTTTTGGAGCAAATTGAAGTGAGAAGAACCAAGTGATTAAAATAAAAAGTAAGAAAATCAAATCTGTGTCAACAAGGAAAAAGATGGGCTGGACACTGAGCACCAAGAGCAGAGGTGGACACCGGGGTGGTGAGCTGGAGAGCCATGGCTCTTTGTGTTGCCAGAGCACGGGAGGGCTGGGGAAGTGAGAGAGGAGGTGGGTGGAGTGGAGGGAGCCACAGTTTCCAGGTCTTGGACTTGACCTGTAGGTGACAGAGAGGCCCAGAAAGGCTGTACTCAGAAACCAACGGGTCAGATTCTGGGCACTGTTAATTCTTCTTTGGTTTTAACTTTAGAAGCTTGCTTCTCTTTCTTTGCTTTCCCTCTCTCTTCTTTTATCCTTCCACATTTCCAGTAATATAATGAAAGTTGAACGGTGATTTGTCTCCATTGTATGGTAGGATGATCACAACTTTGCAAAACGCCTTCCCATTGGTTACTTCATTGGCTCTTCCTGAAGGGTATTGTTGGCTAAGAAACTTGGGGATCAGCTCTAAGAAATGAAGGCAACCTCTAGGGGATGTTGCAGCCGACTGGGTTCAACAAACAATGGCAGATGCAGAGATGCAATGTCAAGTGTCACCTATTCAATTCTGCTTTCATGAGAGCATGTCACTTATCACAAGGAAGTTACTGATTCCTTCCTTACATAGCCCCCACCATTAACTTTGGCTCCTTTCTGCATGTTCCCAAGACACTTGTCAATGTGATTTTCTTTCTCATCGTAACTGTTCGTTCTCTTCACCTTGACATTGCTAGCTCGGGAGGGTGGTGGGGGTGGGATCCTGTGGTTGTGGTCCCTTGCCTGTCACTCATCCTCCTGCACAAGCCCATCCTTGTAGACACAGATTTGGTCTCCTTACCTCTTGTGGGAGGGTCACTTTGCTCTTTTCACTTCAAGCTCCTCCTGCAGTCATCTTTGCTCTTTGCTTCATTGACATCTCTTTTAATTAATGCCCTTGTAGCTGAAAGTAACAAAACCACTTGAGCTAGTTTCAGCAAACGGAATCGTTATTATTATTATTGTTTTTTGAGGCTACTCTGTTGCACAAACCCAGCCTACTGCAGCCTCAAACTCCCAGGCTCAAGTGGTCCTTCCACTTCAGCCTCCTGAGTAGCGCGGACTACATGTCCACGTCACCATGCCCAGTTAAGTTTTAATTTTTTTTGAACATATGTAGTCTTGCTATGTTGCCCAGGCTCATTTTGAACTCCTGGCCTCAAATCATCCTCCCTCCTAGGCCTCCCAAAGTGCTGGAATTATAATCATGAGTCACTGTGCCTGATCTACAAATAGAATGCTGTGGAGTCCATGGCAGAAGCTAAGATCAAGGACGTGGCTGGGACTCAGCACAGACTAGCACCAGTCATGTAGTATCTAGGAAATGCTACCAGTGGCTCCTGCAGTTTATAACCTTCTCGCTCTCCCGCAAGGCTGGGCTGCCTCTTCTGATCTTCCTTCCATATTCCTAGGGTAGAGGGTTTTGGTCTGTGGTCATGGGGTGGCCTGGGGGGTCATGCTCTGAGAACATGGCTGTTCCCACTATGAGCCTGTGGAGGGGAGCGAGATGCTCAGAAATTGCACCAGCCAGAAACCAGTTAGATTCAACCTCATGCAATTACAGTTTGGCTGTTTATAAACAGAGCTTTTGTTTTTTCTTTGGGCTGGCATTTGATGGGAAAAACATATTATCTCTTCTGAGTCTCTTAAAAGTGATTGAAGTTGTTATATTTATTGTTCCCTTCATTTTCTGGCATGAATCTCCTTCCTCTGGACCCTTCTGATCAAAACATTCTACAGTCCTTTTCCTTGGTTCTTTTTCTTTACCTTTCCTTAAAAGTACATGGCTTTGGGTGAGTGTGTGCATGCGTATGAGACTGAATTGAACTGATGTGCCTGTGGGTACAGACTGAATTAAACCTGATGCTCAGACATGTTTGAGTGTGTGTGGCAATGAGCAGGCAAAGGGAGGCGAGAGAAGAAAAATTTTTGCATTGGTGTCAAGGGATAGCCTGGGTTGAGAAGGACATCATGGCCCATGCCCTGCCTAGTTACCTCCATTTCAGATTTAAGAACTTGGTCCTAGCCCTGCAGAGTGTGACTACTGGCAGAGCTGTAGGAATCACTGAGTTTCTTGGGTACCAGTTGTACTTCACTGTGAGGACAGTGGGGGTTCACTCTTCTTCCTCTACCCGGTGGGGCTTAGGGGTGGTGAAATTCTTGTGAAATAACCCTGGGGAGCTCATTACATATAACGGAGGCACCATTGTTGATAACGGAGGCACCATTGTTGACAATGACTCCAGCTGTGAGGCTATGCTTCAGTAGAGGAAAAGATTATTGAAGCTAAGATTAAAAGAAAAAACTGAATGGACAGAATATAGAAATCAGAGAATAATTTTTAACAGTAGTGGGAGAAAGAAAGAAGTGACACGAATTTTGACATCGTCTGAGGTTGGTAGATGGAGCCTTGAGAAGCGGTGGAGTCTGATGATGGGGGCTTGGAGGGGTAAAAAGTGCAGAAGGAAATAGTGCCCCTCAAGGGGCTGCAGCCTGGGCTGTCTCCTGCTGTCATGTAGAATGTCCACTGCACAATATTGTCACCATATGAATGGCACCTTCTGGCCTTTTCCAAGACACTCGCCCTGATTTCAGGGAAAGGAAATGATTAGAGATTGTAGGAGGTCAGAATATGCCTCGCCAGAGTATGACACTTTAGCATAAGGATTATTCTGAGCCCAAGGCACATGAGAATCAAAAGATGCAGAAGGAAACCTTCCCAGAGTTCCCCTTCTCAACTATAAGCAGAGACTCCTGAGGAATGAAGATGATCAGTAATCGTTCTCCTCGGGAAGTTTTAAAGCCACAGAGGAGTTGGAAAGCCATCACTAAGATAGACCTGCAGAAACAAACCTCATTCAATTAACCTTATCTTCTTTTGGTTTCCCTATATTTACCTTGCTATGGTTTGCTTTTAAGCTCAAATGCCTTTTCCTTTGTCTTGTCACTTCTCTAAAAATGGATTGTTCTTTGCTAAGAAACTAAATTAGTCTCAAGTTCTGACCACTTCTTCGAGTTGCGTATCACTTTCTCCTCTGTGTGGGCACATCATGTGTTAATACTGTAAACAGTCTTCTGTTCTCCTGTTAATCTATTGGTTTAGTTTCTAGAGCCCCAGTTGGAGAAAATAGAAGGGTAGAGGAAAATGCTTCTACCCACCATAAAACCACCTGATTTCCAGAGGAATGAGAAGGAAATGTTCCAAGAAGTGGCTGTGGGATTTGAGGGGGAGGTCTTAGTGTATTATGTGCTGCTGTAACAGAATATCGCATATTGGGTAATTTGTAATGAACAGAAATGTATTGGCTGACAGTTCTAGAGGCTGAAGTCCAGTTTCAAGGTGCTGGCAACTGACAAGAGCCTTCTTTCTGTGTTATCACATGGCAGAAGGCAGAAGGACAAGAGAGAGTGAACCCATTTCTGCAAGCTCTTTTAATAATGGCATTAATTCATTTCATGAGGGCAAGTCCCTTAGGTCCTAAACACCTCCCGCTAAGCCCCATGTTCTAATACTGTTGCAGTGGGGGTCAAGTTTTCAAGACATGAATTCTGGGGGATACATTCAGACCATAGCAAGGGGTGTGTTAACAATGAACATGAGTAGAAGAGTTCTGGAGCCATCAAGGTCAGGGACAGGATTTCAGAGTGGGTGCCTGGAGTAGAATGTTGACACTCAATGGAGCACACTCAGAACAGCTGCCCCCATCCAGCAGCTCCTTTACAGACCTACAGCTGCACCTTGGAGCTCCAACCTAGTGGATTTGACTTGGTGCCCATCGTGGAAGGCACTGTGTGTTTTCTTCGTCTCTGGCATCACGCACTGTGTCTTTTCCAACAGACCACCACATAGATTTCTTACTGGGTTTAAGACCTCAAAAAAAAAAAAACACCAAACAAAAACCCAGGGGATGCTAACTGGTCTATATTTTAAGTCAAGCTGCCCAAACGTGCCCCTGTGTCACTGTTTCTGGGTAACATGGTTTCAAACTGTCATAATCTTAACTTTGGTTATATAGATTCTCTGCCCATTCTAGAAAAGATTCAAGATCTCTAAAAGAATAGTTTAACAAGATAAAATAGAAGAGTAAAGAAATTGGGGTCAAGGAACATAAGGGTATGAAAAATCTAACAAAGCCCAGGGTCAGGTTAGCACATCAAGTGCTCACAGCATGGTCCCAAAGTGTGACTATAAACTGCTTAGTCTCCAAAGCACAGGCATAAATAAGATTCATGGCACGTAAAAGATTAAAATTAGCCAGTGGCTCAGAGAAGCATAGCTATTCTTGTTACAGAGAGCTGAGAAATTTCTCTTGTGGGTCTTCAAAAGGAGGCCCAGTATGATGTAGCAAATAATATTCTCAAACACATTCATGGAGAATGTACAGTAATCTATAATAATGAGTTTCCCAGGGTCGTGTCACATAGTATCTTTCAATGTAGGTCAACAGTATATTGAGAAAGTATAATTTAGTAAAAACTTTTATATGGGAAACAAAAATGGATCAATGTTTCTCTCTAAGGGTCTGGCAGACTCAAAAGGTTGCCTTTAAAATTAAAGAATGGACAGCATGTTCTCTGGATAGCTCTCTGTTGTATCATTTCTCATACTTACAGGGAATTGATAAGTATAGGCTGGCAGTGAGTTTGATGTCTGTTCTCTGGAAAATAACTACTCCACTAAGTCACCAGCAGTTCTCAACCTGTGAGTCGTGACCCACCGGAACTGTACGAAAGGGCTGCGGCATTAGGAAGGTTGAGAACCACTATTTTAAAGGAAGGTCCTTGGAAAGGAGAAAGGGTGGGGATCTTTTTATGAAAGTGGAGAGTCTGGCTAGAGTTTGTACCTCCACTGGGAGCTGGTCCATTTGCCCACAGAGATGGCTCACGGAAGTACTTGTCAGCAGGGCCAACATTTTCCTTAAAAGCAATTTTAGAACTAACGTGGGCATGACGAAAGCCCCAGAGTTTGATGTGATTCTTAGCTAAGAAAATATTTAAAGCTGATTTCTTCTTGGTGGGTATTAGTGAGGTCCCATCTTGTACTAAGTGCTAATGATAGAGATGAACACCTTACTTTAGGGAGCTTACTTTTTTAGGGGGAGGAAGATAGAACTGAATAAATAGATGAAATGATAATTACGAGTTGTGCTAAGTGCTGGGAGGGAGATAGGATGATGTGGGAGACAAAATCGTTACATGAGATTGGGTGAGATGACCATCCTAGGAGGGGATGTGGAAGCTGTGACCTGCACAAGACACTGGCTTTGCAGAGAGCCAGGCAAGGAGCCTTTTAGGAAGAGGAAATGGCCCTAAAGCAGGAAAGGCTTGGTGTTGAAGGAACAGAGGAGGGTGAGGAGGGCAGATCCACCTAGTCAGTGGGAGTAATGGAAGAGGGTGTGACATGAGGCTTGGAGCTTGGGAGGGCCCATTGGAGGCGGTATTGGTTGGCCATGAGATGGTCCTGGTTATCTCCTAACTTTAAGCACTGTACTTTCTTGGTATGTTCTTTAAAATAACTTGGTTCCCAGGTATACCCTTAGGGAACGCAATGAGTAAATTCACTGTCCCGTTTGGTTAGTTTATAAGTTAAAATCTTGTATCTTTACTACATAAAAAAAGTTATGGTTGAAAGCTGGAGGCAAATAGCGACTTTATGGCATTGGAATTACATCTCAACTTAAAAAAATCACAAGGGCAAGGGCCACAGCTTAGTGTCCAATGTGGCTACATATGCAGTTGGTGCTCAGTAAATTATTTTGATGATTATAAAGAATAATTGGTAGCAATCTGTAAAAAGGAATGATTTTTGACTGCAGGAGAGTTGATACCCTGTCTTTCTGATAGTCATCATCCTTGCCAGCGGTCTATTTTGACCCCTTCTTGTGTGTGACGACTACTTGTATATACAGGGAATATTGTCTTTTGGTTCAGAAGTCAAGGTTATTCTGAGGAGTTTAAGGCATTTCACAAGAAGTTTCAAGTCATCAGGGACTAAGTTTAAAAAAAGAAAAAGAAAAAGTATGGGAGGGCAGAACCTACTGGAAAAGACCTCTTTGTTAAGGGGAGATTTTTTCCAATCTTGATCATGGATCTAGTGATAAACTAAATGACAAATCATCAAGTGGTGAAAACTCAAAGCTGGTGTTATATACACACCATTTTAAAGAGGGTTCATTTCCTGTCTTTTACTTGCACACATCTGGGCTGCATCAGATCCAGGCTGCATCCTCCTAGGGCTGCTAACAGTGCAGTGGTAGGAGGGTGTCCATGGAGTGGGGATGTGGGCTGGAACCTCAGATTTTGAGCCATTACTGACTGATCACCCTCTTCTGAGCAAGATTTCCCAGAAAAACATGTGCCTGGAGTACAAGGTTGGTCCCCAAACACTCTCTTTGATGGTGAGGACTTGTCCCAAACCTTGGTGAATTCTCCTGTAGGAAGAGGTGTCTTTTGTGTAGTGGACAGCCTGCTCCTAAATGGTTTCCTTTCCCTTTTACCCCAACTGCACATGTTCTGTGCAGTGGAATCCTATGGAGATTCCATGGAGAAGTAGGCCTGAGGAAGGAGTGAGAAGGAGAAGAGTGCCTCCCTGCAAGCTCTACGTGGGGTAAGCACATCCCTTCCCAGCAGGCCTGCCTTGGTGGGGCATGTTCTACATGAGGCAGCCCTTGTCTGCCAAGCCTCGCTGGAGAGAATGAGCAATCCTAATCATGTTCTCTGGCAATCGACCCTACTCTTCTCTGTACAAAACTGGTCTCAGGACTCCTTACAGTTTTTTCAAAGTAGATTAAAAATAAGTTCTGTTTTCTTATTTACACCATTATTTTGTTTAGCAAATAGTTTGTTCTCAACCAGTATATAGTAGTTCCCCCTTATTCAACTGAACTTGGGTCCACTCACTCGGCACTTGTTCAGCACAGCAAAGCCAGACACTGACCCAAAGATTTACATCGAGAGAAACAAAGATGTTTATGGCATGGTGCCAAGCAAGGAAAACGGGCAGCTGAAGCTTAAGACCCAAAGTCCTTGATGGCTTACAAGCCAGGGATTTTAAAGGCAGGGGCATGTTTCAGGAAAGCAGAAGTTATATGCAAAATCATAAATCAATACATGGAGGTTCTTGTTGGTTTGGCCTAAAAAGGTCAGATGTCTTGAAGCATGGGGCTTATAGGTCATAGGTAGATTCAGAGAATCTTTGATTTGGAATTGGTTAAGGTAGTAACGCCTTGTCTACAACTTGGGGTTGGCAGAAAGGAATGTTAAGGTCTGGCCTGTGGGGGAGACTCTCTGTAGGGCCCTCAGCAAAAAATCTAGAACAAAGAACAGTGATCAGAGTTTATTCTCACTCCTCCCTTATCAGAGTTCAGCATTTTCTACCTGTTGAGATCAAGGTTTCTGAAAAAGAACTCAAGACATATGTTAAGATGTTTTCTTTTAGTTTTTATAGGGAAGCCAAATAGCCTGTGACTCTGACTTGCTGGGGATCCTACTGTTTGCACTGTTACCATCTTCTTGATTACCAGGCTGCTCATTTTCTCAAGGCTGCTAGGTATCTGGAATTTCCCTTGAAAGGACTAAAGATGTTTCCTTTCTGTCCATGCTTGGGTATGGGTGGCAGGGCCGTAAGAGGGTCCCTGCTTCATCTCACACCATGCTGGCAAGGCCTATACTTGCATTTTTGCTTTAGCTTTTGTTCTTCCTTCTATTTTCTGCCCTTGCTGTGGTAACAGTGATCTCCCCAGCACTCTAATGCCCTTGTATGGACAAGCACAGGGCCAGGTATGGGCAGCCAGGGAAAAACCCAGGGGCACAAATGAATCCTCTGGCCATAAGGTTTCATATAGCTGATGGATTTGAGATTTTCAGAGCTGAAGACTATTGGAAGGATTTTGCTTGATGAACAAATAGTAGGTTTATGTCTAAAAATGCTTTACTGGAATTGGCAAGGTAGGTCAGGGGGTCTCATAGGACTTAGTGTTTGCTTTGGGAAACACACAAAAATGCCTGTGTCTGTCTGATCTTAGAGAAGGTTGTGAGAAAACAGGCCAACTTTCTGAAAGCCAGTTTGCTGAAAATCTATTCTTAGGGGTGACTAATTAGCCAAATTCTAATTTTCTAAAGAAACAAAGCATTATTATATGGAAGCCAGCAATTATTATTTTAAAAATAATTGTTTTGTTTTGTTTTGACACACCAGGGACTTATTGGAATTGCATTTTTGGTGAGTTGATGGGGACTCAGATACTAGTGACAATGTTGAAAATTTTTTGAGCCCTGTGCTCCCCAAAAGCCATGTTGATTGAAAAATCTCTCACCTTTTTCTGTTCTGAGAAAGGGCTAACTATAGGTGACCACTCTGTTCTCACATATTCTAGCATATTCTAAGATGAGAACTACTTCCTCTCCTTCTTCGTGAATCTTATAAGGAGTGAGAATGACTTCTTTGTCTACCTTCCTCTTAAAAACTGTAGTACCCCTTTCTTTTCTTTGAGTTGACATCATCAATTGATGTCTTCTTTATAACTGCAGGGGAAGGAAAGTTTTCTCTCTACCTTCTGAAGGTTCAGTAGTTGAGTCTATGACATAGATTGATAGTAGACAAATTAACAGGAGAAAAACCATTTTAATTTCATGCAAATGCACAGGAGTCCCACAGAATACCAAACTTGGAAAAGGGTTAGATGACTGAAGCTTATATGGCATCCTGAGCTACAGAAAGGAATAGGGGCCTGGTGCTTCTGGGGTGGCGGAGATACAGTTGTGGGAGGGTGAGGGGACCTGTCATATACACCAAGGCTGGCGGGTTTGAGCCTGGCTGGTGGGTGCCTGTAGTCCCAGCTACTCAGGAGGCTGAGATAAGAGAATCGCTTAAGCTCAAGAGTCAGAGGTTGCTGTGAGTTGTGATGCCATAGCACTCTACCGAGGGTGACATAGTGAGACTCTGTCTCAAAAAAACCCTCAAAAAACAAAAAACAAGATTTACTAATTGCAATTTTAGTTGGGAGAAAACTTAAGCTAGAGATAGACTTTTTTCCTTCTGTCTAGGACAAATTTCCATAGACAATTCAAATGATTTTATTTGAGCTATTGCAATTAGGAGATCATTTATTAATGAGGGAACATTTCAAAGAAGAGAGAAATAATTGGGGATTTTATAGACAAAGGAGCTGTAGCATGAAGGGAAAACTGGAGAGGTTCATTGATAAATGAACTTATAAAAGGCAGATTAATTGGAGAAAAGCTTACAAACCTTATTAACAGGCCCAGATGGAGCCACATGGTGAGTAGCCCATATCCTAATAGGGCCCCCATATTTATATTATCTTATTTCAGTGAAGAGGAGGGAGGTGGGGAATAAAGGTAATTCTATTAAAGGGCAATACATAATTACTAGGGGAATAAATGGTTAACTCAGGAGGATGAATGGATGAGAGAACAGAAATTGACTTATAAGGCGTTCTCTTGAACCTGAGAGATATTGTTCTGTAGAAAGATCTGATCAGGTCTGTTGACACTCTTGGTCTTCTTTTCTGCAATCGATAATGAGATAATGGGGTGGGGTGGGGGAGGCAAGAACCATTGTTCTGTTTGGTGAGTTTGTCAGGTCTTTAGATAGGGAAAAGTCATTTCCTGGGTTTGTTGATTTCTAAGGGCTTTTAATTTAAAATACTCATTATACCAAGGAGTCATATTTTGGGGGTGATATTTCCTGCACTCCTTCTGAGTTATCATGAAAAGAGGGGATGGGGCTTATATTGGAATATGGGAGTGCAAGTTGCTCTCCTCAATCATTACTGCTCATAGTGGCTTTACAGGGCACAGGGCTCGGAGAAATTTGACATTGTCACTTTCAATTTCACTTTGAAATTGAAACTGGTTACTGGTGGCTTCTATTTTGTTACCTCCAATTTCAAGTGTCTGGATATCCTTCAGAAAGCACAGGCTACTATAATATGTTTTTTGAAAAGTGAAATTATATTGTTCCCTAGAAGCTCAGAACTGACACCTGCATTATTTGCCATCAAATGAATCCTTTGTCTCCAAATGGATGGTGATTAAACATTTTCCCCAAGACCTAATGATTTATTTACAAAAATGTCTTCATAATTAGCAAGGCTTTGGGATGGAATGAAAGCAATTACGGGTAAATTCACAAATCTTTTCTCAGAATGATTTTAACCAGAGTTCACATCACTAAATGCTTAGGTGCAACAGATTCAAATTCTTTTGTAATTAAGGGCATCTTTATTCTTCTTGTCTCTTGAGTCATCATCTCTTCCACTTGAACCTCTAGGGCTTTCATAAAATACCAAATTAGCCAAGATACAGAATGACAATGACTAACATATCAATGATCTCGTCATTGATCTAAGAAAGATCTAGTTCAATGTCTCTCTTTGATGGGAATTATTTTAGCTGGGATAATGTAACTTTTGGTTCATGCCATATGGGAGTCACTGTTGGCACCAGGGAGCAGTTTCATGGAAGACAATTTTTTCTTGAATTTATGAGCTCAGGCAAACCACCCTCCTTGGCCTCCCAGAGTGCTAGGATTACAGGTGTGAGCCACCATGGCCAGCCTGGAAGACAATTTTTTCATGGAACAGGGTTGGGGAAAAATGGGAAGGAGGCAGAGCTCAGGCGGTGATGCTGTACAGCTGGGTTTTTAATAGGCCATGGACTGGTAAGGGTCCAGGTCTGGTGCCGGGGCTGGCGGGGCTGGCAGGGCAAGGAAGACCTTATTCTTATGGCGCTGATAAGACATCTGAACATCCACAGCTCCATCCTTCTTAAATGAGAAGAGTGGGCTTGCTGTCTCTTATAAATTCAGTTGAAAGGAGAGAGCTGGGGGTTAAGATCCACAACGAGCAAATGTCTCTGCTTCCTGTTTCTCAGACCAGTAGGGATTGGCATGAGCTCACTGGCCCTTCAGTCCTGAGGTCCAGAGGCCTTGGCTCTCCCTCAGAACCTTCTCCTGTGACCAAAGTAGGTGGGAGGAATGAATAATGCATGGTATGGGAAAACTTTGAATGCCTCAGGGGAGAGAATGAGTCCAGAGAATGAAATCCCATTTATATTTAAAACAGAGCAAATGTTTAACTAGTAGTATAACACATTTGACATACTGGGTCAGATTCCATAAGACAGATAAGAAGCCCAGGTACTGGTGCAGGAGAGAAAGGATGGAGCTTTATAACAAAAGACAGGTTAACAAGAAAAAAACAAACAGAAGTTTAATAACATGTATACATGGCGGATACCAGCAAAAAATGAGTAAATCTCAAAGAGGGGTCTTACAACTCTGGATTATGTAGCATTTTCTGCAAAACATTTTTGGAGAAGAGACAAGACAAAGAAAAAGGACATTGAGTCTCTAGGGGCAAAAAATTGTGAAAAGGCGAATGAATGAGAAACTAATGGTAGGTAAAGGTTGATTAGTAAAATTGGTTATGGAACTTCCTCTGATGTCATCTCCAAGCTGATAGTGATCTAATGTTGGCTTTGGTAATCACTCTTTGTCCTTCTTGGTAGCAAGTAGAGGAGGGACACTTTTGTAAATTTATGCCCTGCTTTTAGGCAGAAAAGGAGAGGTAAGAGAACTTTCCCTGCATCTGTTGGCTCTCAATTTCAGCTCAAAATAATCCTATGCCAAAGTGCCATATTTTGAGGTGGTGTATTCTGGCCTCTTACATGGGGATTAGCCTTCTTAATGTCACAATGAAAGTGTTGCCAGGTATTGTGCCAAGTACTTTGTACGTATTTCCACTGTAAACTTAACTAAAATTCTAAATCCTCTACTGACTGAATAGAACCCCTTCTTGCCCAAGGGAGCCTCAGGAAAACCTTGAAACTGCGTTCTGGGCCACAAAGGGAAGGGAGGTCAGACACGCTCATCACACCCCCTCCCTTGTGGAATTTAGACTAATTGCAAACTGGACCTAAGGTTAGGTCATGCCTGCAGGCCGGTCAGTTTGCTTGACAGGTCACTGTGAGCCAGTATATTGTGGCTTGCTCTATGATTCACAGACTTCCTTATCTTAAAACATTCCTTTCTTGGGGTACAGTGTGCGGGCTTTGCTTGAAAGGAATGTTTTAAGATAAGGAAGTCTGTGAATCATAGAGCAAGCCAGATTGAACTAATGTACACAGCTATGATTCAATTAAAAAAAAAAAAACATTCCTTTCTATTGATCCCAGGCCTTTAGGCAAAGCTTTGTTTCTTTAACCACTCACAAATCAAAGAATCTCTCAACTCACCTGTAAGACCCCACTTTGAGATATCATACCTTTTCAGGCCAAACCATTGTATACCTTTCATGTATACTTTCTATGATTTATGATTTTACCTGAAATTCCTGTCTCTAAAATGTATAAAACCAAACTGCAACCTGGCTGCCTCAAGTGCAGAAGAGAAACCTCTTCAGATATGTTCCCCTGGCTAGCTGTCACTCATATTTGGCTGAGAAGGAACCTCTTTAAATGATTTTTTAGAGTTTGGACTTTTTCATTAGCACCATTTTTGCATCAGTACCATGGAGTGAGTGGATATTATGAGTCCCATAACCATAGGAAGGAACTGATGCTCGGAGAAGTTAAATCACCTAAGTCCATGTACTTAGCAAGGAGCAGAGCTGGGATTGGAAGTGAGGTCCCTCTGACTCTAAATTCCATGATGAATCTACAGTTGAGCTGAGGATTTAAGGTACAGTGATATGAAAACGTAATAATTTACTGACTTTAAAATAAATGCTATGAGAGTTTAAAATTGGAGAGATAATCTTATCTGAGGGAGGTGGTAACATAAAGCATTTTATAGGAAGTACCTTCATTGGGCTTAGTAATAGGAGCAGAGTCAAGTGTCCTGTTTAAGGACAGGAGATGGGGGAAGGACACTCTAAGCCAGTGCTTTTGTGTATCAGAATCACCTGGAAGGGTTATTAAAACACAGACTATTGGGCTCCATCTGCAGTTTTTCTTATAGCAAGTCTCTGTAAGGACTTAGAATTTGCATTTCTGATGATTCTTAGATGATGCTGATGCTGCTGGTCCAGGGACCACAGTTTCAGAACAAGGCAACAATTTGTAGAATTATAGGATATATTTGGAAACCAGTAATTTGTCTAGTTGGGTTCCAGTGAAGGGTTTGTGCAAGTAAGAATGTTAGTGGAGATGAAGCAAAAAAAAGTATATATATATGTATACCAAAAAAAGTAAAATCATTTTTGTTATCTTCCAGGAAATAGTTTCATTATTGAAAAAAAAAATCAAGGAACTGTATTTAATCGCAGGATATTTCAGTTAATACACCTTATGGGAGAAACACATTTCTCTCTGTTGTAGAGTGCATTATTAGTCTCTAGTTTTACCCCTTCCTTTGTCCACACACTCTATCCTGTGACTTCAGATTTCTTCCATAAGGGTTGGACATATTTCCCTGCCCATTGACTTTGAGTTTTTCTGTGTGTTTTTCTTTGAACAATAGAATGATGCAAAAGTGATGATGCAACGTCCAAGCCTAGGCTAGGTGACCTTGTGGGTTTACATTTGACCACTAATGCCCCAGCCATCACCATGAGAACTCTGTGCCACTGGGCCACTGGTGCAAGAATGATGGGTAACAACTGGGCAGAGGTATCCTGTTGGGCATATGGTGGAATAGTCACTTCCACTCCCAGATGCAGGAGAAACAGCAACTGTTAGTTTTGGGATGGTGTGTTTACTAAGTAATAATCTACTGATATCTCTTCTTTAAAACATTTATCATGTTTTGAATGTGTGTGTTGTAGGCTGCCTAATCAAGGCACCAAGTTCATTATTCATTTTTCTTTGTATAGAGTCCTAAGTGAAACTTGTTATGCTTGCGGTATTGGTGATAGTCTTCTACAAAGTGCCAAGTACATCACCCAGATAGTTCCTTCATAAGAGTATCTGCTATAGACTCTGGGCTCTTTTCATATCTTCCTCTGTGGTTTCCTTGATTTTAGGATCAGGCAGAGCCCCTTCACTGGGCTGGAACTTATTATTCTTGAAGAATCTAACAAGTAGCCCATTATGTTGTCAGCACATTGATTAAGAGCGTCTTCAGCACGAAAGATCATTGTTACAGAAATTACACTGCTCCTATCTGTTTTCCTTAATAAACTGGGTGCAAATGAGAACCTGAACTTGAGAAGAGAGAAGAGTGAGCTGTTAAACCATGCCATAAGTTCAGGCCAAATGGTGGTTTAGCATGTATAAAACATTGCACATTAAATTTTCATAAAAATTATTAAGTTGGTTTACCACCTAGATCCTTAATTTGAATCTATTTTGGTTCCTTCGAGAAAAAGCCAGGGTTTCTTGGGGCTATTGGGGAACATGGTTCATTCTGGAAGCTAAAATACCTTGATACATCTTCTGTTCTTGTTAACAAGTTCGCACACCCAGACCTTTCACAGGGCTCTGGGACTGCTGGTTAGCAGCTTTGCTGACTATGGGGGTTCTGAGTGTCTGAGTGAAGCTGAGCCCTTGGATCTGTGATCCTCATGGACTTCTCTTTGCCCTGGGGCTGCTGTTCTCTGGGTTCCTGTGTCCTAATAAGAAATACATATTTGGTCTTTGTCCCTGATTTTTGGCATAAAGCTCCTAAAACCCTTAGAATCTCTAGCGTGATGACTATCTTTTGTGTGCTAATGACATGACTGGTAGCTAGGGGGATCCCTAGCTTTAGGATGGGAGTTTTAGGATGGGAGCTGCTAGGTCCCCAGAAAGACCAATCATGATTATGAGATTGGAATTTCAGCCCCACCCTCTGACCTCTGGGAAGGGGAGAAGGGCTGCAGGTTGAGTACGATCACCAATGATTTAATCAATCATGCCTACATACAAACCTCCATACAAACCTCTAAAAAGTGGGGTTCAGACAGCTGAGTTGGTGACTACAGCAAAGTGCTGGGAGGGTAGTGCCCAGATTGTGTGTGAAAGCTCCACATCCCTTCTCCACACCCTGCCCGATCACTTGCATCCCCTTCGCTTACCTATTCCTAAGTTTTCTCCTGTGTTCACGGCTAAGTGACTTGTGAGTTCTGTGAGTGTTTCTAACAAAGAACTGAACCTGAAGATGGGCTTGTGAGACTTTCTGAGTTATAGCCAAGTTGAACAGAATGTTGTTTTTAGGGAAACCTGACACTTGCAACAGTTTTGTGGCTCTGAGCCCTTAAATCTGTGGAGTCTGAAGCTAACTCTGGGTATGTAACAAAATGAATTGTAGGCACTCTACTTGATGTCTGAAGAGTTGTGAAACTGCCTATAAATAAAATAATGTAAGACCATCAGGAAGGAATAGTGATAAAAGTCTGATTTCCGTAGAAGTATAGACATCGCTAAATGTTGATCAGCCACTGCCCCTAACTTCCCTACTGTTGTAAGTGCTCACTACTTCAGTGTCATGTCTCCTTGACAGGTGCAAGATTTGTGACTTCTACAACTGCTTCTGTAGGTGACATCGCTACTGCATTGTTTTTTAATTTTTAAAATATTTATTTATTTCGAGAAAGTCTTATTTTGTTGCTCTCGGTAAAGTACCGTGGTGTCATAGCTCATAGTAACCTCAAAGTTTTGGGCTCAAGCGATCCTTTTGCCTCAGCCTCACAGATAGCTGGAACTATAGGCACCCGCCATAATGCCTGGTTATTTTTAGAGACTGGGTCTCTCTCTTGCTCAGGCTGGTCTTGAACTCCTGAGCTCAGGCAATCCACCTGCCTTGGCCTCCCAGAGTGCTAGAATTACAGGCATGAGCCACTGCGCTTGGCCCTGACATTGCTATTATAAAGTCTAAGACTGAGATATATGAGATATCTTCCAAAGTCTGGATTTAAGGTGACCAACTCACATCAACCAGATCAGTGGCCATGTGTAGAAACCGAGCCAATGAGTCTTGCAACTCCCTACCTAGGAATTGTCTGAACCAAGAGGATGATGTCTGCTTCCCAAACCTCTGAGTTCATCTCCAGCCAACCAACAGACCCAGTTCCATAGCCCTTTGTTTACTAAACATCTGTAAAAACCTTTAGCCCCCAAATTCTTGCAGAGATGGATTTGAGAAATTACTTCCATCTCCTCACTAGTGCCTTGTGATGTTAAAGTCTTCCTCCACTGCACCTCCTGTTGTTTTGGTAAATTGGCCTTTATCTTGGTGGTGGGCAAGGGACTCATTGAGCAGTAGTAATTGGAGAGGTGGTTGGTGTGAGGAAAAAACCCACACATTTGTTGTGAGTAAAAACAGAGCATAGTTACCCTTCGAAATTCCCCACTGCCTAGTCCTGCTTTCTGGAGTGTGTCTTTCTAGTTACAGTCAGTTCTAGCAGCATGATTGTTCTTTATGCAGGTACTTATTCCACAGATTCTGAATTGGTGGGTCTGATGTGGGGGCCTAGAATTTGTATTTCTAACAAACGCCCACGTGATGCTGATGCTACTGGTCTGTAGACCTCACTTCACATAGCTTTGTTCTATTTACCTTTTGAGTTCCTTTATAAAATTCTTTATTACTCAGTTCCCTAAAATTTTCTTCCTATTTTCATAGGTTTTGTCCATCTCTGATAGTGGAAACCCTAAATCGATTGTATCTTTTTCTTCTGATGGACACTTAATTGGCCCTCTCTCGGCAAGTGTGTTTGGGGCACAGGCCTCCATGATAAGCATTTTTCTTCTCTGTTCAAAGCCCATGCGAATAATAGAAATATAGTGAAACTTATGGTATTTCTACTCTCCAGTGATCATGAATCTAAATGGGTAGTAAAAGGTTAACCTTGTCCAAAGATATGTTGATAGAAAAAAACAAACTCTGTTTAATAGTTTAAAGAGTTTTATTCTGAGCCAACATGAATGACCCAAACCCAAGATGTCTTGAGTAAATGGTTCCACAGTGGGCAGATTACTTTGGTTTTATACATTTCAGCCAGACAGGAGTTACACGCAAAGACATAAATCAATAATACATGGATAGGGTGGTGCCTGTTGCTTATTGAGTAGGACGCCGGCCCCATATACCGAAGGTGGCAGGTTCAAACCTGGCCTCGGCTGAAATGCAAAAAAAATAGCCTGGCGTTGTGGCGGGTGCCTGTAGTCCCAGCTACTTGGGAGGCTGAGGCAAGAGAATCGCCTAAGCCCAGGAGTTGGAGGTTGATGTAAGCTGTGTGATGCCACGGCACTCTACTGAGGGCAATAAAGTGAGACTCTGTCTCTACAAAAAAAAAAAAATAATAATAATACATGGATGATATCCATAAAGGCAGGCTGTCTTAAAGCAGAGGTTAAAAGTCATGGGTGGATAGAGATTTTTTAATGTGTAGCTGGTTGAAGGAGTAAGGCTCTCTCTAAAACTAAGAGTCTGTAAAAAGAAATGATCAATATAAGAGGCTCTGTTATCTCGTGTAACATCATAGCAACAAAAAAGACCTGTTGAACTAGACTTTATGGCTTATAAGATATGACTAAACCCTTGCCTTGCTTGGCCTTTCATCTTATTTACAACTTGGTATCTTATTTCCACAAAGAGTCCATTTTGTCAGTCTTATGATCCCTGTTTTAATTTTAATGGTGGTCAGTTGTTTTGTCTAAATTCTAAAAGGGAAGAGAGTGTAATGAAGTGTGTACAACGTCCCTTCTCAGCATGGCCAGGAACTCAGTTTTTCAAGTTTCTCTGGGGAGTCCTTGGCCAAGTAGGGGGGCTATTCATTCAGTTGGGTGCTTAGGATTTTATTTTTAGTTTAAGAAAGGTTTGACCCTTGCCTGGCTTCTTGGAGGTAACATGTAAGTCCTTACAATATCCTGTTTGGTAAAAAATATCTTTGTTTCTTTGTTTACCTGGGAGCCTTGGGTCATATCAGATAGTCTATGCTAACATAGATAAGTCTACATATCTTAGTCTGTTTAGGCCACTGTAACAAAATACTTTACACTGGGCAATTTATAAAGAACATAAACTTAATGTTCAGTTTCTAAAGGCTACAAAGTCTAAGATCAAGGTGCCAGCAGATTCATGGCCTGATGAGAACTCTCTTTTAATAAATGGTACCTTATTTCTGTGTTCTCACATGGCAGAAGGGATGGAAGGCTTCCTGAAGCATGTTTTGTGAGGGCACTAATCCCATTTATGAGAGTGGAGACCTAATCACTCCTTAAAGGTCCTACCTCTTAATACAATCACACTGGCAATTAAGTTTTAACATATTAATTTTGAAGGATGAGCATTCAGGTCATTGGATGGTTTATTTATAGTGGAAGCCTTGGGCAATATAAGCTTGGCCTCTGGACAGGCTGGAGACTACAATCAGCTGTGTAGATGATTAACCATCTTTACATGTCTGAGCTCCAATAAAAACTCTGGACACTAAGACTCAGGTGAGCTGCCCTAGTTAACAATACTTTGTGTATGTTGCTGCACATCTTTGCTGAGGAGTAAGCGCTATCTGCCTGACTCTACTGGGAGAAGACAGCTGGAAGTTCATGCCTGGTCTCTCTTTGGCTCTAACCCATGTGTCTTCTTCCTTTGTTGATTTTTTTTTTCTTAATTGTTGAATCATAGCTGAGTACATTAGTGCAATCAATGGGTACAATGTACTGGTTTCATACACAATCTGAAACATTTTCATCAAACTATTTGACATAGCCATCATGTCATTTTCTTAGTTATTGTATGAAGACATTTGTATTCTGCATTTAGTAAGTTTCGCCTGAACCCGTCTAATCCTTTTATTGATTTTAATCTGTATCTTTTCACTTTAATAAACTACAACCATGAGTATAATGACTTTTCTGATTTTTTTTGAGCCTTTATAGTGAAAAATTAAACCTGAGAGTGGTCTTAGGGGAACTCTAAAACTCCAACAATACACACATGCAAAAGAAAATTACCGAAAGTAACAGGCACCAAGTGCTAAGAAGAAGAGGAAGTAGTAAGTTGCACAGGTGCTCGGTGAAGGAAGTCACCCTTTGGTAGGAGGGATCAGGGAAATCTCTTGGAGGAGAGAGGACTTGAGTTAAGCCTTGAAGGAGCATGATATTAAAACAATTAAAAAATTCTAAAGTTTTCTTTTCCTTAAAGTTTTTATAATATAGAAAACTATGGAGGAAAAAGTGGAAATCATCAATAACCCTAATTTAAAAAAATCACCAATGTAATATGTTATTGAATTTTCTTTTGGTCCTTCTTGTATGTGCATATAATTGTTTTAAGTTTCAACATAGAAAATTCCAAGCATACATAAAAGCAAAGGCAATAATGAACTCCATGTATCTAACCCCTAATAATCAAATTATGGCCAATTCTATTCTCTTTGTATCTCCTTTCATTACATCTACCCCCAGGATTATTTTGAATTAAACCCCAGCCAGTGTATACTTCCACTTGTAAACATTTTGGTATGAATCTCTAAGAGATAAGGACTCTCCTTCTAAATGTATCACAATATCTTAATCACCTTCACCTCTAAATAAGCAATAATATCTCTAAGTCATAAAATACTCAGATAATGTTCACATTTTCCAACTTGTCCTTTAAATTCTTTTTTTTTTTTTATAAACTGTTTATATCAGGATCCAAGCAAGATACATACTTTTCAACTGGTTAATGTGTCTCTTAAATCTCTTTTATTACAAAGTCAACTTTACTAAGGTAGAATTTATATGTAATAAAATGCACCCATTTTAGGCGTACAATCTATCTGCCTTTATAACTACCATCCCAATCAAGACATGGAATTTCCATCACTCCTAAAAGTTCCCTTGTGCCTCTTTGAAATCAATCTCTCCCCTCCCTCCACAGCTCCAGGCAACCTCCTGTTAGCTTGTCACTGTGATTTGGAGTGCAGGTTTTTGGTAAATCTCCCTGGTCACTGCCCTTCAGCCAACTCCTGGGTTTTCTCTGCTGCCACTCTGGAGCCCTCTGGGGCTTATAGGATCAGCCTCCCTTGTTTCGGGTCTTCTGGGGTGGAATGGTCTCAGTTCTGATTTCTCCACTGATCTAACTCCTGCTGTCTTCTTGGGACTTGAAAAACGTGATATCCTTTTGATGGCTTTTCTTGTTTTCCTGTGCTATAATGGTCTTTTTAGTTAAAAAAAAATCTGTAACCTGTCAAACTCAGCAGGGATATAAACAAGAAATAATTTCTATTTCTGTCATTGCCTCTAGCCATACTTTGTCAATTTTTTTTCCTGTCCCTTAATACAATCTTGGGCAAATTCTTTAACTTTTTACTTACTTTCAACCCAGTCCTGGCCAGGCTGAAACTTTATAGTTGATCTAAACTCTTCTCCCTCTTCCAACCTGTGACTCCAGGGTCCTGTAGTGTGGTTTAGTCTTTTCTCGAAGTATAATCTCGTGTCAATTAAGGACAGGAATGTGGTCTGAGAAATGTGTTGTTAGGTGATTTTGTCACGGTGCAAATCTCCTGGTGTATTTACACCCACATGGTGTTTACACAACCTAGTCTGTATGGTATAGCCTGTTACTCCCAGGCTACAACTTGCACAGCATGTTACTGTCCTGAATGCTGTAGGCAGTTGTAACACAATGGCGAGCATCTGTGTATATAAATATAACCAAACATAGAAAAGGTATAGTAAAAATATGATCTAAAAGATTTTTTAAAAAGGTTACCATGACTGGGACTTGTAGGACAGTAAGTTGCTCTGGGTGAGTGAGTGGCGAGTGACTGTGAAGTCCTGGGACATCGCTGTGCATAAACACTGTACACTTAGGTTACATTACCTTCATAAAACTCTTTTTTTCTTCAATAATAAATGAACCTTACCTTACTGTAGCATTTTTTTTTAACATCTTGACTCTTTTGTAATAACATTTAGCTTAAAACACAAACACATTGTGTAACGGTGCACAAATATTTTCTTTCTTCATATCTTCATTTCTATAAGCTGTTTTCTATTTTTAAAGTCTTACATTATCTTTTACTTTTAAGACCTTTAAAAACACACAGTAGGCCTCCACAGGGCCAGGGTCCTGAGTGTTGCTGCCTTCCACCTCTTCTCTACGTCTTCTCACTGGGATGTCTAGAGGAGCAAGAAATGCATGGAGCCGTCACCGCCTGTGATGACAATGCCTTCTGGGACAACTGAAGGAGCTGCCTGGGGCCCTTTTATAGTTAACTACTCTGTTTAAATAAGTAAAACTACTCTTAAATAACAGTAAAAATATAGTCTAGTAAATATATACCCAGTACATAGATATTATCAAGTACTGTGCACTGCACATGATTGTACGTGCCATGCTTTTATATGATAGGCAGGGCAGTGGGTTTGTTTCCCCCAGCACCACCACAGGTATATCAGTATTGGGTTGTGCTATCACATTACTAGGCAAGAGGAATTTTTCTTTCTTTTCTTTTTTTTGAGACATAGTCTTACTATGTTGTCCTCGGTAAAGTGCAGTGGCGTCATAGCTCACAGCAACCTCAAACTCTTGGGCTTAAGCGATTCTCCTGCCTCAGCCTCCCAAGTAGCTGAGACCACAGGCACTTACCACAGCACCTGGCTATTTTTCTGTTGCAGTTGTTATTGTTGCCCAGATGGCTCCTGCTGGGTTCAAACCTTCCAGCCTTGGTATATGTGGCTGGTGCTGTAACCTCTGTGCTACAGGTGCCGAGCTGGTAAGAGGAAGTTTTTGCTCCATTGTCTTCTTTTTTCTGGATCTTCTAGAATTGGGGGCAGGTAGGAGGGATAGCAGAGACAGAGCTCCATGCAGCTGATTGCCTGTGAATAAAGGACGCCAACTGACTCTGCTTGGCTTAGAAAGATCGCGCCTGGAGAGGGAGGCCTCCTCTGACACAGGGTGCTCTGGAGAAAGTGCCTGGTTTTCTTTAGGGGCAGTGACTGCCTGGAGAAAATGGCAGCTGCATCTCACTTCAGGCCATGCTGGTGACCTAGCCGCATAGCTAAGGGGGTGTGTGTGTGAATTTTCCTAAACCATGTAGCTCAGCTCTGGGGAAGTACAGTTCCTCATAGAAAATGTGGGTTTTTTTCTTTCTTTCTTTCTTGTTTTTTTTTTTTTTTTTTTTGAGACAGAGTCTGACTCTTTCACCTTGGGTAGAGTGCTGTGGTGTCATAGCTCACAGAAGCCTCACACTCCTGGGCCCATGTGATCCTCTTGTCTCAGTCTCCCCAGTAGCTGACACTGTAGGTGCCTGCCACCACACCCAGCTCATTTTTTCTATTTTTAGCAGAGACGGGGTCTTGGTCTTGTTCAGGTTGGTCTTGAACTCCTGAGCTCAAGCAGAAGTTGCACCCACCTGGGCCTCCCAGAGTGCTAGGATGATGGATGTGAGTCACCATGCCCAGCTGAAAGTATGAGTTTTATTTTAACACAAAGTCAAGGGAAAAGAGGCTATGTGAACAGGTGCCCAACACACCTGCTTAAAGACCTCCCCCTTTGGGCAATTACATATAGAAAAGGAGAAGCAATTTTCCTGAAAGAAAATAGTATGGCATATACCAAAGCCCTCTTTTAGGAAAATATGGTGTGTGAAAAGGTTGAAGTTTCAACTTCAGGATCTGTAGTGTTTTTTTCTTATGTGTTAACAGCATCCTTTCTTTCCTATAGGCGATGGTGAGAAACTGGCTTTTATTATTACAGCTTGATAAATGTATCTAAAATTTTGTATTAAGTTCATCTCTTCCTGGATTTGGTATTCTTTCTCGAGCTGACTTGTAAATAGCTTTTAACTCTTAACCATGTGCACAGTTGTCCTCTCTCCAGTCTCCATCTTATAATGGCCTCTGCAGCGACACGGTGGCTTGTTTTCTCTTTCTCAGGCTATCATTAAATGCAAGACTGAAAGGCTGTCTGACCAGGCTTATGAACCAGGGATGACTTTCTCTTCTCTCAAAACGAATTATGAGACTCTACTGGTGCTAGAAGCATATTTAATAAAGGAGCTTCTCCAGATGGTTGAAGGTAGATAGTTTCAAATTCAGAACAGTTTTCATTATAATTGCACCACCACGCACAGACTTAAACTGACACTTTGGGGAGTTTACAGATGAGATACACTGCAATCTGCTACCAGGCAGCATGGTCACTAGGTTTTATTGTTTCAGAAATCGCATTATGGCTATTGAAAAGCATTAATTGCCTACAGTTTGGAATGATAGAGGAGCGTATTACATTTGTTCTACCCTGTAGACCCTTGTTTCAGAAAGACAATTTAAAGTACATAAGAAAACAATCACAGATTGTTCTAATCTCCATGGCCTTTGCAAATTGTTTTACTCAAGTGAAAGGGCGTTTTGAATACATTTTGGGGGCATGTAAAATCCTCTAATGAAAGTAGTAAAATATAGTGGGAAGAAGATGGACTGGATCTGGATTCCAGTTTTTGTCCAGTATCTTACGGGATTTATGAGCTTAGTTAAATTGCTCAAACTCCGTGGGTAACAGGTTCCTTTATAGTGAATTGGGAATCTCATTTGGACTAGGTAATGCCTAAGGTCTCTTCTAGCCACAAAATCCACTGGTTCCACATTGTATCCTGAAACAAATATCAAAAAACAAATCAATTATTCGTATCATCTGCTTGATTGTTAAATAGCAAGCCTCTATTTTATTTTTTCTTTGGCATTATTTATATTTTAAAAAAATAATTTGGGAGAGATCTATCATCTCATTATATTTTCTAATTTTGTATTGCTGATATAAAGAAAAACTTTGTTTTTTAAAAATATTTAGCTCACATATAGCTGTGTTACTGAGTGTTTTTTGTTATAATAGGTTTTTAGTTGAAGTGCTTGAATTTTCTGGAAATAAAAGCTATAAATAAAGATTTTAGAACCTCAAAAATAATGTTGAAGAATAATAATGATAGCAGGCATCCTTTCTTGTTTTTAACTTCAGCAATATGTCCGTATTTACTGTGACGTTTGCCAGTGATATATGTTGAATGCCCTATCAAATTTAGGATATTTTCTATTTTAGTTTTACTTAGAATTTTTATATGATACTTTCCTGACATCTATCAAATAACCACATGGATTTTTCATCTTTAATCTACTGATATAATGAATTGAATTAATATATGATTTAACCTGATGTTAAATCATTTAAAAATTTTAAGCCATTTAAAATTCCAACTAGTTCACTGTGCTTCAAAAATACACTTGCGAATCCAATGTGTTACTATGTTACGTAAGTTTTTCTGCTTCTATATTATTAGTAGTAATGCAGGACTATAATTTCTTTGTATTTGAAAAAGTTCTATTTAAAACATAAGGTTATGCTTACTTCTCAAAACAGTTTGGAAACTGTTGTTTCATCTTCTGTGCTCCGTTGTCATTCAAGTAACATAGGAATTAACTTCTCTTAAGGGAGAGAGAGAATTCACGGGCAGCACAATCCGAACCTTCTTACTTTCACAGTCGGCATTTGACATTTTTCCCCCAGTAATTCTATGGTTATTGTGCAGTTCCTTTACCTCTTTCTTTTTTTTTTTTTCTGAGACAGAGTCTCAAGCTGTCACCCTGGGTAGAGAGCTGTGGTGTCACCGCTCATAGCAGCCTCAAACTCTTGGGCTTAAGCAATTCTCTTGCCTCTGCCTCCCAAGTATCTGGGACTACAGGCACCTGCCACAATGCCTGGCCTTTTTGTTGTTGTTGTTGCAGTTGTCATTGTTCTCTAGATGGCCTGGCTGGGGTTGAACTCACTAGCCTTGGTGTATATGGCTGGCACCCTACCCACTGAGCTACAGGTGCCGCCCCAGTTCTTTTACCTCTTCTTGGGTCTATTTTGGCAATTTATCTTCCTAACTGCCACCATTTCACCTTGGTATTCAAATTTATTGGTATTAACTATTTTAATTGCTCCTATATCCATTGTCTCCTTTCTGGTATTTATTACAGCTTTATCCCCCTTCTCTGTTTCTTGAATTGTTTTGCGAGAGTTTGTTCTTCTCATTCACCTTTTCAAAGACCCCATTTTTGGTTTTTCTTATAACATGTTTAGATTGTAAACAGGAAAAGGAATTTAACTTTTGGGTTAATGATTTATTTGCTCCACTAAATTGTGGATATTCCAAAAAAGTTCATTTGTTATTTTATCAGAGCCCTCACTTTTGCCCTATTTTTTATTTTATTTTATTTATTTTTTTGAGACAGAGCCTCAGGCTATCGCCCTGGGTAGAGTGCTGTGGCATCACAGCTCACAGCAACCTCCAACTCCTGGGCTCAAGTGATTCTCCTGCCTCTGCCTCTCAAGTAGCTGGGACTACAGGCGCCCACCACAATGCCCAGCTATTTTTTTGGTTGCAGCCATCATTGTTGTTTGGTGGGCTCTGGGCTGGATTTGAACCCGCCAGCTCAGGTGTATGTGGCTGGCGCTTTAGTTGCTTGAGCCATAGGTGCTGAGCCAACCTTTGCCCTATTACATTGAGTTTAGAAGTGGGCCAGAACCGAGGAGATTAACCTTAACTGCACTGTGAACCATTTGTAGGGGAGGATTATGACTTGATTACTACGTCACATCAACTTATATCTGGTTCAGAACTAACTGCTCGGCAGCGTGAAGGTGGCTCATGTGTGGTTAAGGCTAATGCTCTGGGACTAGGCAGAATCCTGGCTCTGCCACTCACAGTGGTGTGACTTTGGGCAGGTCCCTTTGCTACTGGTCGTTATCTGCTTGCTTACTTAGGAACTGTTGAATGAAAAAGGACATGAAAAGCCTTTAGCTTGGTGCCTGGCACATCAGGAAAGTCAGTAGATGGTAATAGTAGTAGCAGTTGTTCTTAATCTGATATCTGGTCAGGTTCGGGGTGGGGGGGGGTCTTTGCTCTTCATTCATAAAAGGTGAGGCTCTATCCCTCCAGAGCTTTTGAGCAGGCAGATCTAAAAGTGCTTCCCCTCTGGCAGCACGAGCTGATTTCCCATCCCCTGCCAGGGCAGCGCAGCCTTGGGAATCATCGCCTCAGCACCCAGCCGGCACGGAGCATTAGCCCACCTTGTCAGACCCTCTTGCCTGCACACCTGCGTTTAGCAGTAACATGTGGGCAATAAGGCAGCACAGGGGAGGGGGGAGGTGACCGATGTGGATGTGTCCTCCATCTGGGTTTTAAATTTAGGAGGTTTCACATGGCAATTAAAGTGATCCGTTGCCAACTCCTTGTAATGTTGACAAGGGTGTGGTTGTCTTTGCCCCTGAAGGCAGAGGGTGAGGTGGAGTTAAGTTCTGTCCCCTGAAAGGTTTCCCACCCTCCCTTCCCCTTCCATCCCGATGTGAACAGTTACCATACTGTATCTGAAGGGAGCCAGGCCGGAAGAGGCCTTGGAAATGTGCCCTAAAACTAGAGTTTATCGATGTTTGTGAAATCTCAGGTTCTATCGCATGGGAGAGGTTGCTTGAGAAGTTAGAGCATCACTTCTCCCACTTCCTTCTACCTCTTTCTGCCCCCCAGAAGCTGCTAGAATCTCTTCGGATTTCTCCCGTGGGATCTTCTCTTGCCCGCCACGCTCCTTATTTTCACCTGTCTGGAATATGGTTATTGGAAGGGCCGAGTCCCAGGACCACAGAAGCCAGCATAGTTCTGCTCAGCGTGTAGAGCCCAACGCAATGCTGTCACTGAGCTCTTAGAACAAGCCAATGAGGTGAGTAAAACAGGGAGACTGCCATCTCTGTTTCATAAATGAAGAAACCGAGGCCCAGGGAGGCTAAGGGCTTTGTCGAGAGTCACAGTCCACAGACCCAAAGCTCGCTAAAGTTCTACTACTAAGCCTATGGCTGCTTCCACTGACTGGGAAGACTCTTTATGGAGAACAAATCTCAGGTTGGAGATCTTACATCTGGGGTGCTTGGGGCTTCCTGCCTGGAGTTCCTCCCTGAGCTCAGTTTCCCTTAGTGAGGAAGGGGTCGAGGGGAGGAAGAGGGTGAGGAAGCGGGTAGGAGGTAGGAGCAGTAAGCTCTAACTTCTCAAACGATAGGAACTTTTATCTCCACTTTACCTCTTCAGCCGCCCCAACCATTCCCAGAGATGAGATCTTTCGGTGCCTCTGATTTGAGCTAGTTTCTCTGAAGTTCCCTGTGTAGTTTAGCTCTTCAGTTCCTCCTGGCAGAACAGATGCTATAAATGTAAACTGTCATCTCATTGCATAGGGCCCGAGTGAAAGAGATGACATTTTCTTGTGAGACTAAGGAGGAGCAGAAGCAGGTGTGCGGAAGGGTTGTTTTGCAAACCAAATATTGTGGAATGTTTCTTAAAGTCTTAAGAGAGACATAATGTCACTGAGAGGGAGCGGATCATAGTCCGTGGGTCCTTCTTTCTACAATGGTAAAAAATAAGCGTGTGGGATGGGTTGTGTTCGGGGTGGTGCGCACTGCAGTCCCAGGTACTCAGGAGGCTAATGCTGGAGGATCACATGAGCCCAGGACTTTGAGACCAGTTCGAGCCACATAACTAGAGAATCTATTTCTAAAATGCTGCGTTTTTCATAGTAGTGAAGATCATAAAGGTGGGTTCCCTAAAAAAGGGGCAATCACTGGTTCATTTTCACAAAATGGGTCAGCATTGGTTCTTGACCAGGGAGTTTTTTTTTTTTTTTTGAGACAGAGTCTCACTGTATTGCCCTGGGTAGAGTGCCGAGGCATCACAGCTCACAGCAACCTGCAACTCTTGGGCTTAAGCGATTCTCTTGCCTCAGCCTCCCAAATAGCTGGGACTACAGGTGCCTGCCACAGCGCCCGGCTATTTTTTGGTCGTAATTGTCGTTGTTTTTCAGAAGGCCCGGGCTGGATTCAAACCCGCCAGCTCCATTGCTTGTGGCTGGTGCCCTAGCTGCTGAACTATAGGTGCTGAGCCAACGACCAGGGAGGTTTTGCTCCTCAGGAGAATTTTGACAATGATGTGAGACATTTTTGGTTGTCATAATTGGGGAGGGGTTTAACACTGGCATGGAGTGGGGTGGAGGCCAGGGTGCTGCTGAACATCGTACAACGCACAGGACAGTCCCTGGCAAGGAATTATTAAGCCCATATGTCAGTGGTGCCAGGGATGGGGAGCCCTGGGTTAGAGAGGCCCAGCATGTGACAGTCACCCTGGAGATGTTGGTCAAACAGTTGGGTGCTGGTAGAGCTTTGAGTAGGGCAACCCTGGTCAGTATGAATTTGGGGGATCAATTTTTGTAATTTTTTTGCCTTATTATTATTCTTAATGTCACAAAATAGATGTGATTATGTTATTATTGCAAAAGCTTCAAACAATTCAAGAGTGAGGAGAGGAAACTTTGAGTGTTCTGCCTGGATTCCTCTCTTGTGCCTACCCTTTGTCTCTATTCTCCCTGCCCTCTCTTTTCTGGGGGCCAGGGTCTAGGTGCCTTTAGTGGATACACACATTTTTTTCTTACATAGATGAGCTCATTCCACACACACTCCTCCAGAACATACTTTTTTCTCTTAACTCCCTAATAAATAATCTTCTGGGATGTTCAAATTTTCATGACAAATAGATGGTCTCAAATTGCTGTAGCAATATCTTATAACACCCTCTCTAAGCCAGGCAGGATATCATTAGCTTTGCATGTGACTTATTTCATCCCCACACAACACTGTTAAGTGCTAGTTTATTCCCATTTTATGATTTAGGAAATTGAAGCACTCAGAGACAGGCTAGGTGAGGCCTTGCTTTTACCCCTGTACTATCCACCTGGCCAGAAAATGATTATCTACACATCAGAAAAACTTTGGTGATATCCGAAGTTACTGAATACCAGCCAGGTGTTCAACCCTGTGCCAAATGTCTCTGCCCTCCAGGAATGCCTGATCCTGGGGGGTAACAGACAGGTAGATAGGTGACAGCAGCTTACAGCAGCACACTGTGGTAAGAGCAATAAGAGGGACAAACGTAGGAGACAATAGACACCACTTGATTTGTGCCCCAAATCCAGGAAGGCAGTCCAGAGCCATTCTTAATTAGAAGTGGTCCTTCCTTAGCATTCAGCCTTTGCATCTCTGACTTCTGAAGCATGCCTAATTGTAATTTGCTTTACGATCTTTCTTCTGAATTTTATAACAGGAGCTATCAGCAATCAAAATAACTCTTCAGGCTTTAGGGTTCGGCATGCCACTGTGTCCATTCCATTTCCAGAGCGGCACTCAAGATGTACTTTCTCATTATTTCCAAACTTTCAAATGTGTTTAAATACACCCTGTATTGTCATTTTTTGCATGTGACTTATTTCTTTCTTTGTCTTTTCTTTCTTTCTTTCTTTCTTTTTTACCAAAGACGACTTTTCAATTACTTAATAATGTTAAATACACAGGCACCCACTAGAATATAATCTGGTTCATGAAACCCTTAGTTATGTCTAGGCTGCACCAGGCACTGTAGCAGGTGCTGGGAAGGAGCTAGCAAGTACAGTCACATTATGTTATGACAATGGGATAAGAAATGTAAAGATGACACATAAAAGGTTTAGGAGTCAAGAGCAGGACATGGACATAGCCCTTTGTCTGTGCTCCAGGTTATATCACACAGGATGACCAACAGTCCTTGTTTGCTTGAACTGAGGTGTTTTAAGGATGCAAGATGTTTATAGGATGTAAGATGTCAGGAAGTTCCAGAAAACTGGGAAAATTGGTTATTATAGTGTTAAATCAAATAAGAAGGACACCATTAGCCCCAAGTTGTCTCTGTAACAGAAATGAGCAAGCCAAAACCCAATTCAACATAAACAGTAAAACAAAATTTAATTTTAACCAGTCAGAAACCACCAACTAACCCCTAACTAGGGGTTTTCCACCAGATCACACCCAAATAAATGCCTAGCTATAGCCAATAAAATATGTTTTCTACTTTACTTCTATGTTTGGCTTATAAAACTTCTGTTCATGCTGTGGAGTAGTGCTCCCTGAACCTCTTCCAGTTTTAAGTGCTGCCCAATTCATGAATCTTTTAATGCTCAGACACTCATAGATTTATTTTGTCTAAAGTTTTTCTTTTGGCTAGACACAGTAGCTCACACCTATAATCTCAGCACTTTGGAAGGCCAAATGGGAGGATCACTTGAGGCCAGGAGTTTGAGAACAGAGTGGGCAACATAAAGAGTCCCCATTTTTACAAAAAATAAATAAATAAAAATTAAAGTTTTTCTTTTTAATGATGAATTAGAAAAAACACTACACTTCTGTAATCACTCTAGCTAAGTTACTTAGGCACTAGTTAATAAACAAAGACTGATAGATGACAATTAAAGTCTCTGGTATTGATGAGATGGCAACTCTGGATGTTCAGACCTTGAGAGAGTCCTGGCCACTCTGCTATTATTTGTTGTATAGTGAGGTTTCAAATCCTCTGTGTCATTTAAGCCATTTTAATTGTTATAAGGCTGGTGGGCCAGTCCTCAAGAGCCTTCCCAAGAGGTTAGGCTCTGGGGAATCTGCTGTTAGCCCTTACTGGCAGGTTGACTGTGGAAGGCTGACTAATGCTCTCTGGCTAGTGTATTTGTCATATGAAATAGGATTACCAGAGGGATGAATGTACATATCTTCTGATCTGTATTCCCTGACAGGGGACATTTACATAGTGCATTAATCAGGATATGGGTTCAACTAAAAGAAGCAGAGACCTATGTTTCATAGTAGCCCAAATGCAATAGAAATTTAGTTTCTCTCCCATAACAGACCAAGTCCAGAGAAGACTTTAAGGACCCTTGGCTTGGCACTCATAGCACAGTGGTTAAGGTACTAGCCACATACACTGAGGCTGGCAGGTTTGAACCTGTCCTGGGCCAGCTAAACAACGACAACTGCAACAAAAATAGCTGGGCATTGTGGCAGACACCTGTAGTCCTAGCTACTTTGGAGGCTGAGGAAAGAGAATAACTTAAGCCCAAGAATTTGAGGTTGCTATGAGCTGTGATGCCACAGCACTCTACCGAGGGTGACATAATGAGACTCTGTCTCAAAAAAAAAAAAAAAAAAAAAAAAAAAAAAAAAAAAGGAAAAGACTTTAACAACCCAATTTCCTTCTATTTGCTTTTTTCATCATGCCTACGGTGTGGCCTCACTCATGAGATCCAGGAATACCTTCTACTGTGTCTGCTTTCCAGACAGTGGAAAAGGAGAGAAGGGCAGAGGCATTTTCTCTAGAATCTGGACTCAGAAGTTGGACATAACACTTTTTATACCCCTATGTCCAGAACGACTGCAAGGGCACCTGGGAAATGTAGTCTCTATTCTTGGTGGCCATATATTCAGCTGGATTGTTTATTATTAAGAAATAAAGTGTATAAAAATATACCACCCCAAAATATGTCATTTTCTTTGGAGCTAAAGGCTATTGAGAATCAGCAGATGCAGAAAGAATTCTCTGCCCTTTTCTTATCTGCATAAAAGCAGGGCATAAATTTCCCTATGAGAAATGCCCTCTCTGAACCAGGAAGAGAAGAATGACCGTTATCACTGGAGGCAGAGAGCTGATACCAAGATGAGTCTGCGTAAGCAGACCTTACTGAAGTAGCCCTTATCTTCCATTATTTTCCCTTGTATTTCCTAGTACCTTCCCCACAATTTATCATCCCTTAAAACCCAGCCCTGTTTTCTTTGCTGACATCAAATATAAGCCCCCTGCTTATCTGCTGCTTTGAGTTTCACTTCTTTTCTGTAAACTCCCATACATATAAATATTATAAAAAGAATTGTGCCTTTTGTCCTTTTAATCCGTCTTTTTTTTTTTTTTTTTGAGACAGAGTCTCACTTGTTATAACTGGGCTTTCCAAATATGGCAAAGACCATTAGTTATACTTATTTTCCCCTTCTTTTTGTCAAAAGAAGAAAACCTTCTTCTCTGCCATCTTATATTCTATACCTGGGGGCCTGCAAATTAAACTAGCCAAAGACAGATTAAGGCTCAGAGCCTATAGCACAGTGGTTTATGGCTCACTTATTTCCTGAGCACACAATTGAAGAAAGTCGAATGTTTTACCGCCATCACAACCTTTAGCATCTATCCTCAACAACAGGCCTCAGAAAAGGCAGCTCCAGAGTATGGACCATGTAGCTCTATGGCCCAGGAGGGCACTTGGGTCACACTGTCCTCTCTCTCTGCCATGAATTTAGTGTATTCCATGATGTTCCCTTTCTTCCTCTTCAGCATAAAGCCAAGAATTCCTGCTTACCATGTGGAAGCCTGGGGTTGGATTTTTTGATGGAATGACAAGTACAGGGTGTCCCGAATGTCACACCTAAAGTCACCATACATAGGGAAAATAGAATGTTATAGCCAGATGTACCTTTACTTACAAATTATTCATTACAAAATTTTATAAGGAGGTGGCCGACACATGCAGCATATTTTGTGTTCCTGGACATGAAATACAGTCTTTCTCTAAGTTAATTTCCAAATACCTGCTCTTGTCTTTCATGTGGTGAATTTATGTTCAATTCTGACTGTTCAGGGGAACTTTGACAATCCCCGATTTTATTTACTTCTCTTAAAACAATTTGCTTCACTGTCTGCTACTGAAGTTAACTTCTTTAGTTTGCAGCTGGTTTGCTATTTAAGAAGCCAGATCAAACAACGACACACTCTTGAGTTTGTGACATATCAGACTTTTATTGAGGCAGGCAATTATTTAACAACTTCCATAGATCTCTTGGATTTGGGCACCCATACCCTTTCTAATATTATGTTTGTAGGTATGAACTTTAAAGGCCTTGGAGTTTTTTCCTCCAGGTATGTTTGGAGAGGATTCTCTTCTTGGTAGGACAGAACTTTTAGAGTTTTAAGTAAGCCTGGAGCTCAGATGAAATAAAAATATTTAGGAAACTGTGTGGAAGAGATTGTGATTTGGGCTTGTAGGAACAATAGCTGACATGAAGCTTGCAGGTCCAATCCTGATGTTGAAGAGGGGAAAATGATCACCAAAAATGTACCTAGTGTTAGCATGCTCCTACAGAGAAGAAGCGCACATTCCAGTGTTTCTCAGATCATTCTTCTTAAAAAGTAATTATTTTTTCCTATAATGGGGATCTCTAAGAGGACATGGAAACCAAATATGGGTAAGGAAATGGGATAGTGGGAACAGATGACAGAGCTCTCAACTGAAGCTCTGAGAAGTTATTGCCAAAAGTTTCTTGAGTGAGAGCTTGGAGAATTCAGATTTAATGAATTAGAATGAGGAATTGGCCTTCACAGGACCTGGGTAACTAGAGATGTAATTTTTAAATTTATACTCCGAATTACTGAATGCTTACTGTGTGCAAAGTGCTAATTACATTTTGATTAAAAAGTTGTGAGTCTCCACTTTCCAGGAGTTTACAAGATAGAGTGCCAACAACAAACTCACAAGATTTATTTTCTAAGAGCTCCTTGAATTTGGTCTGTTGTCTCTTCAAGTTCTGTTTACTCACTTTAGATCTTGGTTACTTTCAGGTCAGAACTAGGTTTAGCTGAATGCAGAAAATAATGGGAGTGGTAAAGTCTGGTAAGCCATTAATAGTAATGTAAGGCTGATGCAGATCATTCCAATGAAGGATGGATTTGTATTTCTTTTCTTTCTTTATTTTTGTTTTGCAGTTTTTGGCAGGGGCTGGGTTTGAACTCACCACCTCTGGCATATAGGGCTGGCACCCTACTCCCTTTGAGCCACAGGCGCCGCCCAGATTCGCATTTCTTGGGAGCTGGTGGATTGTCTCTAAGAGCCCCTGATTCTTAATGATTGTGGTATTCACCTGTTGGGTAACATTTATGTTGTTACCGTATCTTGGCTATTGTGAATGATGCCACGTTGTATGGGAGAGGGCAGATATCTCTTCAAGATCCTGATCTCAATTTTGGGGGGATTACTGGAGCATATGATAGTTCTGTTTTTAATTTTTTATTAAAGAATAAAAAGTTGGTTTTTTCTTTGGAGACCCTCTGTACTCTTTTTCACTATTTTATTCTCCCACCAACAATGTTTTGTGGAAAGGTTCCCATTTCTCCGCATCCTTGCCAACATTTATTTTATTTTTTTTTTTTTTTGATAAAAGCCATCCTAACAGGTGTGACATGGTATCTCATTGTGGTTTTGATTTACATTCCCCTGAGATTTTTTTTTTTTAATTTTTTTTTGTAGAGACAGAGTCTCACTCTATAGCCCTCGGTAGAGTGCCCTGGTGTCACGCAGCTCACAGCAACCTCCAGCTCTTGGGCTTAGGTGATTCTCTTGCCTCAGCCTCCTGAGTAGCTGGGACAACAGGCGCCCACCACAACGCCCAGCTAAGATTTTTAAATTTTTATTAGAAAGCAATTATTGTGGCTCGGCGCCTGTGGCTCAATGGGCTAAGGTGCCAACCACATACACCTGAGCTGGTGGGTTCGCATCCAGCCCGGGCCGGCCAAACAACAATGACAGCTGCAACCCAAAAAATGGCTGGGCGTTGTGGCGGGCGCCTGCAGTCCCAGCTATTTGGGAGGCGGAGGCAGGAGACTCGCTTAAGCCCAGGAATTGGAGGTTGCTGTGAGCTGTGATGCCACAGCACTCTATCCAGGGTGACAGCTTGAGTCTCAAAAAAAAAAAAAAAAAAGAAAGCAATTATTGTTTAATTTTCTAATGCACTTTTTACTTAGAGAAATAAAAAAAAATTAGGGGTGTACAGAATACACTTATACACTTAACCCTATTTTCTTTATTTGTATATATTTATCATTACATGTGTTATTTTGAAATATATATACATTGCTGAATGACTACATTAAGCTAATTAATATATGCATTTCCTCACATACTTCTTTTTTGTGGTAAGAGATAATCAGCTGTTTTTGACCATGACCTATCTCACTGGCTGTTTGCTTACTGATTCCTCCTCCCCTGAGTGTACCGCCCTGCCAGCCCAGCAGGAGAAGCCAGGGTCCTCAAGTGAGCAACATGTGGGACTCAGTCTGGAAGTTTTCAGTGGTGGTAGGGAGTGGAGAGGCGGCTGTGCAGGGGACAAAGGTGCTTCCGTGCAAGGGTGAGGAGGGAGGACGAGCCAGGCGGGCAGGGGTGAGTGCAGTGAGGGCGTGGGAGTCCGGAAACTCACGGGATCACGTGGGGAGATGCCGTGGGAAACCTTCAAAGTGGAGTGGAAGTTCATCAGGGGAGGGCACGCCCTGGGAATCCTTCGCTGGGACAACTTGTAGAAAGGGAGGGAAGGCGTTTTGGGACATGGTGGCTCAGGAGGGCAGGATTGGCTGGTGCAGCATATTTTGGGCGAGGCTGGCAGCCTTGATCTGAAGGGTTGGGGATCTGTGCTACAGCTGGGCTCCGTTTGGGGGACTCACTGATTTGCATCCTGGGATGAAGGAGTTGCTGTGAACTCAGGCTGGGAGTCAGCACCTCGGATTCTGGCTCCTGCCCCTGCAGTCAGCCCCACTTGCTCAGCCTTAATTCCCACACCCTTGGATTGGGAGAAGCACTGGCCGGTTTGGAGCCAGATAGCCTGGGTTCGAATCCTGCCTCCTATGCTTATGAGCTATTCCTTAGCCTGTGTGCCTCTTCATTGGTAAAATAGGGATAATAATGGTAGCAGCTCGTGGGGTTTATATGGGAAGTAAATGAGGGAATCCTTGTAAAGAGTTTATCACAGTGTTTAGATTTAATTGAGTGTTAATTGCTGTCTACCTGGGGCTGTTACTATTATCCCAAGTGATTAATATTAATAGGTACCATTTCAGGACACACGGCAGTGTGCAGCCAGTTTCCTGCTGGTGTGGAGAAGTCTTAGGTTCTTGTCTACACTGAAGGTTGCCCAGGAAGGGGGTGTAGACGGGCAGCTTGTGGGCAGAGCACTGTGTCTCCCTCTGCATGTGGCTAGGCCAACTCCTCTTTCATCTGTTCTAATGTTCCTTGAACATTTAGGTGAAAATCAAATTTGCCAGGGCAACTTACAAAATCATTGTGCTACACGATAGCTGGATTTCCTGTTGGATTGAACATTCTCTGATTCTCTGAGTTAAAACTGAAAGGGGAGTAAGTCACCTTTGGGTCCCCAGGCCCTATTTATAAGCTCTGTCTGCTTCTATCCTTCCCTCTAACTGCCCTGTCCCCAGATTATTCTCCTGTTAGATGTTTTCTTTACCCTATAGTCTAATTACCATGAGAACTTTTCTATTAGCCTCCTGATAAACCAATTCTCAAAAAGATGTTAGTATCTGGTAACAGCCAGGTGTCTGGAGGAGTGATTCTTTCCAGCCAAAGGAATGAGTCTCTAATGGTAGATTTTCAAATTTACCCTTGGGTGAGGGAGGGTTGTGAGTAGCCTTTCAAATTTCAAACTATCAGCAGCTGAGGCAGCTGCAGTTTAAAAGAGAGTTTGCCCTTTTATCCAGCAAAGCTCTCTCCCATGCGTGCAGAGTTGAGACTGGGGTGGGTGTGTGTTATCCAGGTGTCAATGTTTACTGTAGTTGGCACAGCTTGGAGCCTCATTTAATCAAGTCAGTGTCTGATTGATTCTGTTTCTCAAATTCTCACCGTGGAAGAAAATGTCAACTAATAAAATGCCAGGAGAGTATGACTTCCCTCAGTAGACCCCAAATCAACTTCTGTGGTATTCCTGGTTGACTATATGGGCATGCCTTTCTTTTCAAAGTACTCTGCCTTAGGACGGGTCTGCCAGAAACTGACCCTGTGCTAAGGACTCAGGTGCAAGTGATTTATGAAGGACACACTTGTGGGAGAAGGAGGCAGGATGAGGGGAATGGGCCAAGAAAGGGTCTGAGTTTGAAGGAAGATCCAGCTTCAGCCAGATCCAGAGGAGTTCTCTGGAATATAAATTGCACCTCAGAGTTTGTCTTCTGGAGGATGGGAAGCCGGGCCCCTGCACTGGTCAGCCAGTGGCTGTAAGCCACTCCAAGGGGCACAAATGCCCAGATATTTCCAACTCCACAAGGGCGAGGCAGCAGCTCCAGCAGCCCAAGGGCCATCCTCTGAGCAGCATGTAGTTTTGAGCAGTTAGTAAGAGCTGTAACAGGGGTGCAGATGCCAGGAAGGGGGTCCAGGTGGGCATCAAGTAAGAGCTGTAACAGGGGTGCAGATGCCAGGAAGGGGGTCCAGGTGGGCATCAGTAGCATCTGCTATAAATGTTCACCGTTCCTTCCCCACAGGGCACCTGCAACAGGCTTATCAAATGTGGTTACAAAACTGACATACAGTGGAATGCTTGGCAGCACGCACATCCGGGAGCTCAGGACGCACTACCCCAAACTGTAAGTGCAAAATCAGAATACGCCATGCCAAATATTCCTCTTTGGCATATTGATCATTTCAAATTGGTTTTTTTGGAAAACAGACCCAGGAGTAGCTCTGAAAACCTGCCCTTTTGTAAAGAAAGTTTATCTCTATGAAGGAAATTTCATTAGTAAATGTATCTGCCCCAGGAAGAGAGCTGCTCTGACAACTCTTATTACCCAGGAGACTTTTGCCTGCCCAAGAAGACAGCCTTTACTCATCACACACTTCCCCTCTCCTCCCATACATCGTCAGCCTCACCCTTCTGTCCCCAGAAGTACCAGGTGATATTCCATTTTGTAGCTCAGGGTCCTTTATAAACCTCAATCATCCGGTTGCTTTCAGTGTCATATTTTTTTGTGAGACTCCCTTAAAATTTAGTAGTTTTTCTCCTGTATATCTGTCTTATGTCAAATTAATTCATAGACCAGCCAGAGGCCCTGGAAGGGCGGAGGGAAGCATATTTTTTCCCTCCCCTGCACGTGTTTCTGGGTTTGTTGCAATAGGACTTTGGTAAGGTGGTGAAAAAGCGCTAAGTATGTGTTTTCTAAAACCCAACAAAGGAGAAGGCTCAGCCGACAATCCCGTGAAGACTAGGACAGATAGCTCAGGGAGGATCGGTGCTGTTCCTGCCCAGGTTCCCTCCCGGCCGGGCTGTGGCTGTGCATTTCAGACTGAGCAGTGCTGCAGGAGCTCAGGGACAGGAAAGCCTCTGGGATTGAAGCCGATCTCGTTGAATTCTTTATGGCCCATTGCTTCTCATCAGCTGGTTCGTTTATCTTTAATGAGCATCTCCATTCCTCAGTGGCCCACTTGGCCTGCCTGACTGGAAGACCAAGGAATTGGTCTCAGATGTGATCTCTGAAATCAGTCTTGTATTTTATGTGGTTTTGGCCTGTGCAGCAATTCCGTATGAGCAACTTTTCTCATCCTACGTTTGCTATGCATTGTACAAATAGAAATGTCTTAAAATATACAAGTGTGTTAGGGCACACTGTTGTTTGGGCAACACTCATGTTTGAGACTTACAAAAATCAATCCCATTTCCTGTGGTTTACAAAAGGACAAACAAAAACAGTGAGTGTTGGTGGGGTTTCCTGAGTTATTCTTCAGGCCCAAGCGGTCTTCCTAAGACCCCTTCTCTCACTCATCGCCATGGCTGAGTGTAGTTTCCATGAGGGAAGTTGTCTGGTAAACTTCCAGATTCATTTGTCTGCAAATTAAATACAAATTTTCTTGAGAAAATGAACTGTTCAAAAAGCAAAGCAAAAATTAGGATCTAGTATAAAATATAATAGCACTAAACATGATTGAAGCCTGTTTTTCTCTCATATATCAAAAGTCTGCAGGTAGGAAATTCAGGGCTGGTATGGTACTTCCTGAAGTTGCTAGGGAACCCAGGCTTCTCCCAGACCATCCCTCTGCCTATCACAGGGTGTGGCCCTCACCCTCCTGTTTATTATGATGGCTGCCTGAGCTCCGGTCTTCACATCTGAGTTCCAGGCAACAGGGTGGAAAAAGAAGGACATGCACCTTCTTTTCAGGTATTTCCTGGGAAGTCTCACATGACACTTCCATTTATGTCTGATTAGCTAGAACATAGTCACATTATCACAGCTAGCCGTAAGAGAGACTAGGAAGAGTGGCCTTTAAGTTTGTTAATAATGTACACAGCTAAAAGTTAGGTATGCCAAGCACGGAAGAAGGAACAAATGGATGTTGAGTGTGCAGTTAGCAGACTTTCTAAGTTTTCAGATGTTGCCAAATTCTTTTGGGCATTAGCCCGGGTCTGTTGCTACTTCTGTGAATCAGGTGCTAAGCGTGGGCCCTGTTGGCGGTGTGTGCAACTTAGGAGAATTATGAGCTGTTTGAACAATGCATCCATGCTGCTTAACTTTGATTTAGAGTTGACTGTTTGCAACTCTAGGTGGTCATATTGCAAACCTACATCTGTGGTCTAGAAGTTATGACTTGCTTTGATGTTTTTACTTGAAACCATGGTTTGCTGTCTCTGTCTTTGGATTCTTACTGTATATGGTGGCTCTCTCCAAAGTAGTAGCCACTGGGCCTCTTATTGTGCCAACCTTGGTTTTTGTGGCTCTGGAGTATGGTTGTTCCTTGAGCCTCTGGAGCATGAATTTCTGGGATGCTCTATGACAGAATATGCCACCCCAAATATGCCACTTTGGCATGAGCACTGTGTTGAGTTGAAGACAATTGAGAAGAAACAGATACAGGACGAGCTCTTTGCCCTCACCCCGTCTGCCTAAAAGCAAGACCTAAAGTATAAAGATGTCTCCTCTCCCCTTTCTATCAGGAAGGGCAGAAGGAAGATACTTAACGAACCTTACTAACTACCCTTTACCTGCCATTGGGTTCTCAGACATATACCTTCCCACAATCTGCTGTCTCAGAAACAAAGTCTTTTTCCTTTGTCTGGTCACTTCCCTACAAAATTATCATTCTTCGTTAAGACACTACATAAGCCCAAGTTCTAACCACCCCTTTGAACCTCTCTGAGTGTTCAATACACACGTTAATAAGAAACTTCTTGTTAATCTGTCTTTTGTCTAATTGGCAGGGCCCCAGCCAATGAATCAAGATGGGGAGAAGAAAAACATTTTTTTTTCCTGCTCTATAACTCAGATTTGTTGACAGATTGTCCCCCTCAAACTCTTCCAATTTGGAAGTGTGAAGAGCCAGATTGATGTAATGGTACAAAAGCCCAGAAACAACCCTAAGCAAACACCAAGCAACCCCCCAAACCAAAACACCCCCTCAAAAATAGACAAAAACTTAATTTTATTTATACAGAATGCCAAAAGGTCCCAAGTTGGCCTGGCCTTTGAGTATTACTCCTAGGATAAAACTCTGGTGTAAGGGTTTCTTCCCAACTTCAGGAAGCATCATTTGCAGGTACTTTATGAGCTGATCCTGTTGAACTTTCTTCCCTGCCCGCACCCTGCCTCTGGCACACCCTTGACCTCAGAGCGTACTGAGTTTCTGGAGTGCGCTGCCTTTGCTCTTGCCTCGTTTGGCTGAGGATGTGCTGGTTGGTGGACTTACCTTCCTCCTCTCTACTCTATTCTTCCAGTCCGTTATTTGAAGTTCCCCAAGGAAGAAATGTCTAGCATTCAGGCCTCAATTTTCTCATCTGTAGAAAGAAATGATAAACTGAGATCTCTCTTAAAGGATGATTCTGCTTTTCATATTACCTTTTGAGGGTAAAAGAAATTTCATTGTCTACTTTCTAGATGAGAGACAAGCAAGGTCAAATTGCAAATGAATGGCAGATCTTGAACTGTGCTAGTCATTGTGTATGTACCATTTCTTTTTTTTTAACATAATGGCCTTATTCAGCTATAATTCATATACCATCTGATTCAGTGGGTTTTGGTATATTCACAGGCAAGTGCAACCATCACCACAGTCCATTTTAGAGTATTTCCATCCTTCAGAAAGAAACCCCAAACCCTCTAGTATCATCCCCCAGCCCTTATCCTCAGCCCTAAGTGACCACAGATTTACTTTCTGTCTCTGTGGAATTGCCTATTCTGGACAATCCTTTTTTATTGCAGTCTATGTCATATTCCATCAGATGGATATGCTGTGTTTTGTTTATCCATTTACCAGTTGATGGGCATCTGAGTGCTTCTGCTGCTGGAAACATTCATAGACAGGTTTCTGTTGAACGTGTATTTGTTTCTCTTGGGTAGACGCCTGGGAGTGGAATTGCTGGGTCGTATGCTAACTTTTATGTTTACACATGTTTCTGATCCTCCTCAGAATTCTGATTATTCCCGTTTTACAGATGAGAAAACTGAGTCTAGGAGAGGTTAAGCATCTTGCCAAGGAGACACAGCAAATAGGTGGCTGAGTCTGGATTTGAACCCACGCCTTCCCTTCCCAAAGCTGGGCCTTTTCCTGCTGTGCTCGGCAGCCCAGGTTTAGCTTGGTTCCTGGTCAGGCATGTGTTGAGGACAGGCTACCAAGAGCTTGTGGAATCCGCTTCCTACAATTGGCTCTTACTTCCCTCAAATCATAACTTTACTCCCTGGAGTGAAGTCCATTGTGTACAGGACCTAGAAGGAGTTCTCTCTTTACAGTGATGTTCAGAGGTGTGAAACGTGCCCGACTGCCACCTCAAGCAGAAACTTGCCTTGTGAATATCCAAGTTACAAGTTGCTGACCGTTGACCATTCGTGCGTCTCCATCCTCTCCCTCTTCTTTCCCCAACACTGCTTACCTGGCAGCTGCTATGATGTGACCATAGCACCAAGCTCTGCCCGCTGCCGGCAGCGTTGGTACAATGAACGCACCTCTGACAATCCATGGCAACTTTGTGTTTCTGTTGTGATTCTGATTTTCAGCCTTGGGGGAGCACACAGCATATGGCGTGGGCGATGCCGAGTTTATAATCACCTGTTGCCAGGTAATGACCACTTGCTTTCCCATTTTTCCAGTAGATGCGATCTCTGGGGTCTAAGAACATAAGACTCTTTGCTCAGGAACTGCTTAAATTGTTTTTCAGATCCTGAATTCCAGTGGCGAGGACACCAAGGGACACACTGAGAAGAAATCCAGGTAAAGATGAAGGCAGAGACTTGAGCAGTAAATGTACAAGCCAAGGAAGGCCAAGGGCTGCTGGCAGCCACCAGGAGCTGGGAAGAGGCACAGCAGATCCCATCTACAGGGAGAACAGACTCCAGTTCTACAGAGACAACAGACTTCTCTTTCAGAATTCGGTCTCTGAGCTGTGGCAGAAGACATTTCTGTTGTTGTAAGCCACTTAGTCCTTGGTAATTGTTGTCATGGCAGCCCTGGGAAACTTACAGACCGTCTGTTGGGTAAGAAGTCACACTACCCTGTGGCCACAGAGCACTGAAGAGCCCAAGCTGGCCGCGTGAAGACAGCCAGAGACGTGCCCGGGTGGCCGCCAGCTGTGACTGAAGAAGTCAGCTCGGATGTTGTCCCAGCTGAGCCCTCGGTGGACTCTCTGCCTCCAGCTGACATCTGATTGCGATACTGTAAGAAACCCCTGAGAAAGTAGCTCAGAAGTCCCATCCATGAGAAGAAATAGTTTCACGCCATTAGGCTCTGTGGTGCTTTGTTAAATACCAAGGTCTCCTTAGCCTCCTGGCCACACAGCCTTGAGAAGATGGGCCAGGAAGGTCACTGCACAGTTTTCCCTTTGTCCAGCAGCAGCCACAGGTTTCCCTGGCTGCTGCTGATCAGACAAGGTCATGAAGCCCTGGCCAAAGGCTAGTATCTTTGCAAGGGTTCAACCCTAACTTCCTGTCTCTCAGGAGTCCAAGGATGGCTTTTAGCATGTGCTGACACTCTAAAAGTTACTATTTCCTTTCATGTACTTTTCAGGTAAACATATCTGTAACTTATCACATTATCCATAACTTACCGTATTATCTCACTTTTATCATGTACAGGAAGTAGACCTTTTTTACATTTATTTATTTATTTATTTTTTGAGGCAGATTCTCACTATGTTGCCCTTGGTAGGGTGCCATGGTATCACAGCTCACAGCAACCTCAAACTTGTGGGCATAAGTGGTTCTTTTGCCTCAGTGTCCCTAGTAGCTTGACTATAGGCACCCACTATAATGCCCAGCTAATTTTTCTATACATAGTAGAGACAACGTCTCACTTTTACTCAGGCTGGTCTTGAAGTCCTGAGCTAAAGTGATCTTCCTGCCTCAGCCTCCAAGAGCGCTTGGATTATAGGCATAAGCCACCATGCCTGGCCAAGGAGATAAACCATAACTTCAAAAGATAAGAGCCAGAATTTAGGGTGGCACCAGTAGCACAGTGGTTACTGTGCTGGCCATATGCACTGAGGGTTGCAGGTTCTAACCCGACCCAGGTCAGCTAAAAAGCCGTGATAGCTGCAACAACAACAACAACAAATAGCCAGGTGTTATGGCAGGTGCCGGTAGTCCTAGCTACTTGGAAGGTAGAGGCAAAACAATCACTTAAGCTCAGGAGTTTGAGGTTGCTATGAGCCATGATGCCATGGCACTCTACCAAGGGCGACATAGTGAGACTCAGTCTCAAAAAAATAAAAAAATAAGTAAATAAAATGAAAAAACCAGGATTTAGGAAGAGCGAGAGCTATACCATACATATAATGTACTTTTATGGAGTGAGTGCATAATGATGATGCTCATTTTGCAAGAACCCCCCCAAAAAGATGCACCCTGAGCATGTCAGAGTGGTTGCCTATGTTGGTGATGAGAAGGAAGGAAATGGGAGTGTGGTTTGCAGCTAAAAGAAGAAAAATAATACCCAGCCTGTGGCCTTTTAAATGACGGGGCTCAAGAACTCTGGCCAGGAGGACACGCGTTGCTGGAAGGTGACTGACAGATGGAATCCTTCCTCTGGAAAGCTTCTCACAGGCGGCTTGGAGAGGGGCTTACGTGGCGACAGTTGTGGGATGAGAGCTGAGCATGGCGGAGCCCTGCTTGGGAAGAGCAGGTGCCCACTTCTGCAGAGGGGACAAGACGGATGGATTACCAGTGCTGTGCTGGGTCGGGACTTGAGCTGTTGTGTGGAGAAGCGGCTCATTGTGCCTCTTCCCGTATAGTCTGGCCGCAGGCCTGGCAGCACTGAGGGAGGCTCCCAGGACTCCTGCCCTGGGATGGTCCGAGATAGCAGCTACGCGGCACGTTCGGGAGGTGAGAGCACAGTGAGCCTGGGAGAGGAGCCAGGGTTCTGGGATTTCAGGAAGCCAAATGCAGACTTGGCTTGTTTCTGTGTCCCTGAACCTGGTGAGCAAACCCTACGGCCTTGTTCCTGTCCCCTGGGCCGAGGTGGCTGGTTAAAATGCCTCAGGCTGAGTCTCTGTAGAAATCACCGCCCTTCTGTCAGGCCCCCTAAGCAGCACACCAGCTCTCGGTTGGCAGGAAGTCTGGAGAACTCATCCAACTTTGGGGCAATACTTTGAAATGGGCTCTGGGTCGAGGTAGAGGTTAGATTGTCAGGGGAATTGTATTTCCAGGTGGGGGCGGGGCGCGCAGCTGGGGTTCTGTGTTGGCTCTGGTCCATTCTGGAACAGGAGGAGACACATCTATGCCCGCATAAATTCAACATCAGGCTAATGACAAAGTACTCGTTTCCACGCTCGGTGGATCGCCAGGGTTCTCGCCTGCCGCGGCCCCCTAAGGCACAAGCTGGCATTTAAGCATTCTTAATTAGTGGTGAGCTCTGATACAGTTTGTTATGAGCTATTCCCAGTTCCCTGAGGTGAAGCTGTGTTCTGTATCACTTGAGATTCTCTATACTTTTTTTTTTTAAGTTGAGGAGGAGTTTGATTTTTTGAAATGATTTTTTTTTTTTAAAGAATGGAAACATGATGGATCTCCATTTGGTCAAAAGAGACATGACCATTAATGTCACTTACTGTGGTTGGACAACATGGTCCTAGATGCAGAAGGACTTTATGGTATGATCTCACTTCCCAAGCAGCAGAAAGGAGCAAGTGGGGGTTACTCAAGGTCTTTGGGATCCATTGGACTGGGATTTGGTTCTTGTTTTGTCTTCAACTGTGTGGCCATGGACTAGATCGTAAGAGTGCAGTGCACAGTACTTGGCTTGTATTGTAGGAGCAATGCATGTTGGTTGGTATTAAATATGAAGCACTCATGCAGAGTCCAGCACATCACAGGCATTTTAACAGGGTTCCAGCCTGCATTTGTTTGCACTTCTGACAGTTAACTCTCTGGCCTTAATCTGGGGAGTCACTGACTCTAGGGGCTGGGGCGATGTCTAACTTTCTGTCTGAGGTGTAGACTCTTAGTCTTTAGCATCCTTAGCAGGTGGTCTTATAGACCCTCTCTGAGTACTTAATACATGAGAAATGTACATCTCCCATGGTGACCTCATAAAGGTCATTCAACTCCATCATGAACTTTGTTTTCTTGCTCCAACTATGATAAATAATCAACATATATTTACTGAGCAATAAATATTCATTATGTAGGAAGTACCCATGAAGGACACACAGGAGTTTAAATCTATGTTCCTTGACCTTAAAGGGGTGTAAAGACTTATATCCATGGAAAGATAAATGAGAGTGAAAGGTAATATTAGGCACAATAGGAGCTAGGGAGACCAGTTTCCTGCGTTCCTGAGCTTTAGTGATTAGGATGACTACAAGGGAGAGGCAAGGAATGGGGCTTTCTCAAAAAGATCTGCACATCCAGCCACTCAGGTTCCTGGATCAGTGCAGGGAATTATTAAGAAAAAATTGGGGCTGGGCACAGTGGCTCATGCTTGTAATCTTAGTACTCTGGGAGGCCTAGGTGGGTGCATCCCTTGAGCTCAGGAGTTCAAGACCAGCCTGAGCCAGAGTGAGACCTCATCTCTAAAAATAGCCAGGCATTGTGACGATGCCTGTAGTCCCAGCTACTAGGGAGGCTGAGGCAGGAGGATCACTTGAGCCCAAGAGTTTGAGGCTCCCGTGAGCTATGATGCCAGTGCACTCTACCAAGGGTGACAAAGTAAGACTCTGTTTCAAAAAATATATTTTCTAAAAAATATATTATTTAAAATCTTTACCTAATTATTTTGACTGTGACGTGTGTTAGCCTAGGATTTCTAGAAAACAGATCTGAAGCAAAGCTTACATGCAAAATCAGGGGATGGCAAATTTTGACTCTTGTAACCTGTTTGTGTATAGACTGTGAGCTAGGAAATATAACAGCTCAGGAAGTTAAAGCGGGGGTTAGCAAACTATGGCCAAATTTAGCCCATTATCTCCTTTTTTACAGCCCAGGAGCTCAGAATGATTTTTCCATTTTTAAATGGCTAAAAAAAAAATCAAAAGAACACTTTGTGACTTGTGAATAGTGTAAGGGGGGGGGCATTCGACCGGCACAAAACTTACAGAACACCAACGGCTTGTACGAAAGGTCTTTATTGGCGGGGGAAGTGGCAGAGCAGCATTAAGGAGGAGGGGAGAGAGAGAGAGAAACGGGGGAAGAGAGGAGAGGAGAGGAGAGAGAGAAGGGGGAAGAGAGAGAGAGGAGAGGAGAAGACAAGGGCATCTGATATAGTCTCCGTTAGGGGAGGTGTCGGGATGGTAGAACAGCCAATAAGGTGTTACTGCTCTGGTGCAAAGAGTAGTAGGGGGCGGGCCATAAGTTTGAGCTTTTCAGTG
>CAUYON010013194.1:0-24081 GCA_963573935.1 Arctocebus calabarensis
TCCGTTTTTGCCTTCCATTTCTCTAGCTCTTTGTAGGTTTGGGAGCGTTCGAAAGCTTTGTCTTCCATGTCAGAAATCCTTTCTTCTGCTTGCTCCATTCTGTTACTGAGGGATTCTACTGTATTTCTCAGATCTTTGAGGGCTGCAACTTCTTGTCTTAATGTGTCAAAATCTTTGGTGATTTGGTCTTTGAATTCCTGGACTTCTTGAGACAATTTTTGAAATGCTCCCAGAATTTCTAATTCCAATTTTTCCTCTATTTTATTGATCTTGTTTGCAATCCAAATTCTGGATTCGATTTCTGACATCTCAGCCATCTGTTTATGCATAGGATCGTCATTTGTGTCCACCAAATTGTTCCTTGGGAAGGTTGATCTACTCTGGTTGTTCATGTGTCCAGAGCTTTTCTGCTGATTCCGCCCCATATTTATTTTGCACTGTTTGGCTGGGTCATTAAGTAAGGATAAGTTGAGTTGGGGGTTCTAGGAGTAGTGATTGACCAGTCCTTCCTTTGCCTGTAAGCTGGGACTGGTATTTGTACCTTTTCCCCTAGAGTTTTGCCAACTCGTGCTTTGCTACTGCCTGCACAACTGGGGGCCTTCTTGATGTGGTGGGGTTAAGTGGCTCTGTCTTATTTTCAGCTGGTCTCTGTCTTACCCTAGAGAATTGGTTACTCTGTGTTGGAATCTGAGCTGTGGAGGAATACCAGCAGTTAGGTCACCACTCCCCCCACAACAGTTCCACAACAATTGGAAAAGGAAAATCAAATCTTCCCACTACCACACACCCAGTGTACAATGTTGGAAAGTCCTCGGGTGATTGACCCAGTTGAAGAGGTCCCAATCAATTGTCCCAGCCAGTACCAACCTCAAATCAAAGAGTCGAAAAATCTCTGGCGACTAGATAGCAGAAGTCTGCTGGCAGCTTTAGCATAACTCGCTCCAGTGTTCTGTGAGCTAAGGAGGGGCCCCCCAGCCAGTAAATTAGCCTGGGAAGGTTGATGCCTTCTTCCCTGCCTTGCCCCTGTGTCACACCCAGTCTCTGGTAACCCTGCAGGGCTGTGATCCAGTTCCCTCCAATGAACAGATCCTCTAGAGGTTTGTGCCTGCCTAGGTCTCACCGGGCTCTGTGGCTCCTCAGCCAGTCCACCAGTGATGTCAGTGTTGGCAGGGCGGGGAGGTGAGGCCTTACAACCGGGGTACTTGATAGGGGCTGGGGTGATTCACTCAGTTCCAGCCCTGCCCCTGGTTGATGTTGCTGATAGAACAGAACAAGTTCGCAGAATTTCTGCCCTGTGGAAGAGACGCTGGGCTGCTCATAGTCCTGACTCAGTCTGTGAGCTTCAGCCCTTTGTCTCAGCTGTCATCCCCTGAGGGCCAGGTGTGGCCAAAATTTAGCAAAGCTTTCTCAGCACTGCGGCTTGGTGTCTCAGGGGACCGCCTTTCCACTCTGGCCACCTCTTGGCTCACTTTCCTTTCACCGTTCCCGAGCCAGGAAAACAGCACAGACCAGGGACAGCCTGTGCCCTGTCCACACCCCTTGAGAAAGTGTCCAAGTATGTGGACTCCATGGGGGACAGACCTCCAGACCTCAGGGTGAGAGTGGAAGGGAGTGCTGGGAGTTCCAACGTGCAGGTAGAGAAAATATACAGTTTTTATACACCTTTATGCCTGGCAGGAGAGTGCTATGGCACCCTGGTGCTGGTTTTTAGAGTGTCTCTCCCATAGGGTAGAGTGGGAGGACATCTCAACTCTGCTCACTTGTTTGTATGGAGGTATGGAGTATACTGTGAGCCATTCTCTTGGTGGAGAGGACTCCCGTCCACTTGGTGATGTGCTCTGTACCTTTTATTTGTATCCTTGGGGTTGCAGGTTGCTCTAGCAGGGTTGATGTGCGTTCTTCAACCTCTTTTGGCTCAGTTCCAAACTGTTGGCTTTCTTGCTAAATTTCTGCCCTTTAACTCTCCTTCTGGACGGGAGCATCTGCAGAAAGCTGGCTACAGACCGCCATCTTGGTTCCTCCCCCTGGTATATAAGAATCTTAATAAAGAAGGATAGTTGCTGAATGCCTGAGTGGGCATCAGCCATTCTCTTTACAAATCAATTATTTCATCTGCGGTGCTTCCTCCGCATGACAATTAAGTAGGTTAGTGGACAGCAACAAGGATCTATCCTGTTCTGTCAGAGAGATGTTGAAGTCCCTAACTTTTACGGTGTTATGAAATGTCTTATTGCTGAGACCCATCAATATCTGTTTAATAAATCTGGGAGCATAAGTTGAGTGCATAAATATTTAAAATTGAAATATATCTTGTTGTTTTGTTCCTTTGACCAGTAAAAAGTGTCCGTCTTTGTATTTCTTAACTTTAGTTGCTCTAAGTCTGCTTGTATATGAAAATAAAATTACAATCCCTCCTTTCATCTGATCTCTATTTGCTTGAAATACTGTTTTCAATCACTTCACCCTGAGTTTTGACTTGTTCTTCAAGGCTAGGTGTGTCTCCCGAAGACAGCATATGGATAGCTTCTGCCTTTTCAACCAATCAGCCAACCTCTGCCTCTTCAGTGGTGAGTTCAGTCCACTGACATTCATTGAAAGAATTGATAAGTGTGGTGGTGTTCTATTTATCTTATTTTGTGAAAGTCCATCGTGGAGTTGTATCCTTTGTGCCTTTGTGGAAGCTAAGTTTTGACTTTTAGCTTCTGGGTGTTTACTTTGCACGTGTTCCATTGTGAATAGTCAGTGTTGAGAATAAGTGTAAGTATTTCCTGTAGAACTGGTCTTGTGATGAATTTTCTCAGTGCTTATATATCTGTAAAAGATTTGATTTCTCCATCAATTTTGAAGCTTAGTTTAGCAGGATAGAGAGTCTGGGCTGAAGATAGTTTTGTTTAAGAATATTCAGTATAAATGATCATGGTCTTCTGGCTTGGAAGGTTTCAGTTGAAAAGTCTGTTGTCATTCTAATAGCATTCCATGTAGGTCAGTTAGTGTTTACTCCTGGCTTCTTGCAAATTTTTTTTTTCTTTCATCTTTACTTTGGACAAGTTCATCAAAATGTGTCTTGGAGAGCCTCTATTTGAGTTGAGATGACCCAGGAGTTGATATCCATCTGAAAGGAGTCTGTTAGTAAAACTTGGGAAGTTTCATTTATGATAGTCTCCAGTAGGGTTTTCATTGCTTTGAGAAAATCTCCTTCCTTTTCAGGAATCCCATTATTCGTATATTTGAATGCTTCATGGTCTCTCATTCTTCTCTAAGCTCCTATTCGGCTTTCTCTCTCTACTTTTCTGCTGTTTGACTACCTGGGTTAATTCGAAAACTTTATCCTCTATCTGAGGTACTTTGTTCTCCATAGTTTAATCTATTTTTGATACTTTCTACTGCATATTTACATTTTCTGATTGTCTCCTTCATTTCCTTAAGCTCTGTCATATCTTGTCTATATTGTACTTATCTCTCATCTGACTTTTGGTTCTGTCTGTGCATTTTCTCATCCATTCTTTTCATTGTCTTTATCATCCATATTTTAAATTCCCTTTCTGTCAAGACTATTAATTCTTTATACGTGGAGTCTTCTGCAGTAGCTTCCTCATGACCCCTTGGGGTAGTTCCTCTGTTTTGGCTTTTCATGTTGCCCAAATTTTTCTGTTGGTTCCTCCTCATGTGTTCCTTCTTCTTGTTCACTTCCTTGTTCTCCTTTTTCCTTTGCACTGCCTCCTTTGCTTTAAATTATCTTGTCTCAGAGCATAGGTCTTAAACTAGCTTTAGCCTGAACAAAGCCAAATAAACAGAAGTCTTTGCTCTTCATGACAATGTGCTGCAATATGTCACCAGGACACCAGGTGATGCTGTGGGTTTTTTAGGAGACAGAGAGTACAGCCAGCAACCTCTATGGTCCTTATTCTAAATTTAGTTGTCTTTGGTGATTTCCTGATTATTTCCTCTGTATTCAGACCCTGACCAGTTGGGGTATTAAAGCTCACAAGAATCCTTCAGGGATAGGTCTTACAATGTCCTCTGACTCCAGTTCCCATGAGGTATAGGAGACCCTCAGCCTGTCCCGAGATTGGAGTTCTGATCATGGCAAGCCAAATTAAAAGTCATGCATTAGGCTCCTGCTAAAACTTTCTCATGACCTTTTCACAATGGCAGCCTCCTGGGCTCTGAGATCTTCTGCATATGTCTGCCTAGCCACCCACCAAAATTGTGGAAAATCCACTCCAACTGGCCCTCAAATGTTTTCTGTATACTGTTCAAGTCTGCCTACTCTTCTAAGCTATCCACTCAATTCAAAGCTCCTCAACAACTGAAAACTCTGTAAAGGCTTCCTCTCATCCTGGACCTCTATGGGGGACCAGCTAATCACTTGCCTAATTAATCAGATCCATCACTCTGGGTCAGCTCACCACCTCCTTCTGTGCTTTCTGAGCAATAGCTATAGATAAAGTCCCTGTGCCAGGCCTGTTTGGGTTCTCTCTTTTTCCCCAGTCATTCTAAAGAGAGCTCAGCTGAGCAATTCTTTTGGTCAGCCATCTTTGAATAGCAATTTTTTGTTTTCAAGTATATATTCAAGTTATACACATATTTGCTTTATATTTTTTTAACTTGTTAATTTTCTCAATGAATGTAAGTGCTTTATTACATGGAGGAAATTTTTCAGAGTTCGTTTTAAATTAACTAGTCCTAAACCTATGCCTATTGTGGGAGGGTGGGAGAAGGCAATTATAAAAGATATCTAGCAAAGATGCTCCAGAAAGATCACTGTGCATTTTGTTTGCTACCTTTTTCCTTTTTAAAATATAATTATAAATTCTCCCCAGCTGGTCTTTAGTCCTTGAATGAATTTTAATAATGTAAGTCTGTCTATCAGATTATTCTTTTTGCTACCCACCACCTGCTATGATAAAACTGTAGATTAGAACAAAGGCTTATTACCAAAATATAATGCCAGCCTTAGTATCACTAGAATTTTACAACTTTTATAATATATAGCAGTTTACTTGAGGTTGCATGCAGAATTTATTTCCTTATTAAATTAAAAACAAATGCAAGTATATAATTTTATGGCATAAAAATGAATCCAAGCATGGGGAGGAGTTCTTATACAGAGAACACAGAAATGGTAATAAAAAAAATTGTTGTTATCAATAGAACTTCTAAATTTTACATTTTCTCTTAATGTTGCTATATTTGTCATTCAAAGAATGGCCCTCTAAGCCTAGGCTATGAAAGCTCAAATGTACTCTAATGCATTGGGAGAACTATACTTCTCCCCTGCCTATGAGTTTAGGCCAATTACTTACTTCAGTATTTGTTTTGTCATTTGTTTGCTATGCTCACCCCTTAGAAATTTTACAAGGTTCACATAAGAAATCCCATTGTAAAGTATCAGTTATATAACACATTATCACTTTTGTTGTTTCTGAATGTTCAGTTCACCTCATGGGTGATTGGCTGTTGTTTATGGCCTTTCTAATTGATATGCAGTAGATGAGAAGTTCTTCAACCACCTTGTTAATAAATAATTTCAAGTCCTCAAAACTGGAACAGCATCAGTTTGGTAAATTCTTATCATTGTGGAAAGAGAATCATGCTTAACCAATTTCCCTGAGTTCCTATTATTTAAAGGAAAACAAGTACTATTTTAGTTTGTTTATTTTTATTTGTATAAATTTAAGGGTATAAGTAGTATTTTGTTTCATAGATATATTGCATAGTGATAAAGGCTGAGCTTTTGGTGCAACCATCACTCAAATGATGTACTCATTAAGTAATTCCTCATCCTTCACCCCCCTTGCACTTTCCCAGCTTTCAGAGTTTCCAATTATTTCACATGCTATGTGCGTATGTATACATTGTTTAGTCCCTAAGTATATGCAATATTTTACTTCTCATTTCCAAGTTGTTTCACTTAAGGCAGTGGCCTCCAGTTCCATCCACGTTGCTGAGATGTACATGATTCCTTTCTTTCTAATGGCTGATTGGTATTCCATTGTATGTATGTGTATGCACACAACATTTTGGAAGTACTAATTTTTGTTATTGAACTGAGATATTTATTTTGTAATCTTTTTTCTCACACTTAAAGACAGTTATCTTTATCCCCATTTTACAGTTGAGGAGTTTAAACTCAAAAGTTAAGAAACATGCCAAAGGTCACATGTGGGAGAACCCAGGTTTAATCATATTGAGCAAATCCAAACCCAGTGATTCTTATGTCACACAGCACCTACTGATTCTCTTAGCACTAATGCTCACTAACCACACAAAATGTCTTCATCATAATAAAGATGAACACTCCAAGCCTTTTTAGGGAAGATACAAATCCAGTTATTCTTGTAATGAAGAAAAATAGCAAAAATGTTGAGTTTTAAAATGCTATGAACTAATGTTCATTATCTCACTTTCTCCAAATAATTCTGTGTGGTATGAGAAAATGGTATGTAAAAAAATTAAGAAATTTACTTAAAGTCTTTTAAGCCAATGCATAGTCACAACCTAAACCCGAAATGCCAGTCATGCTCATAAGTGGTTGTGTGTATCTGACTCATTTATACAATCCATTCATGTTAGAAACTCTTTCATTAAAGTTTCTTCTCATTGCCTCTTATCTTTCTGCATTATTATTTTTTCCTGAACAAATAAAAAAGAATAAAGAATGTCTTTCTAAAATGTCTAACTGATTACTCACAAACAAAAAATTGCACAACAACCTTTCTCTCTCTTAATAGACTATGCTTGCATGGGATTTGGGCAATATAACTTTGTACAACATTTTACTGAATTGATGTATACTGTATTCATATTGGTAAGGATTTTCTTGATATTAAGTGTATTGAAATATAGAAATTTTGGAGAAAAAATTTTGAATACATATTGAAAATAAAGCATTTATTGATTCTGGGGTTAGATAGCCATATATATGCTTTAAATATTTATATACAGGTTGATCCTTGCATACTTAATAAAGAAAATAATAGACCTCATTATCCTTCTAATTAAAATTAAAAGTTATGTTTTTTGTTGTAATCTACCTTCTAATGTTTTATTTTATTTTGTGTATGCTCTCTATAGTTCATATTTTTATTGAACACAACTTTTATTACTGCCCCTTCATTTAAACTTGCTCATTTTCTTCAAAAAGGATTAGATTTAATTCACTTCCAGTGATTTTATCACTAGAAATAGAGAATAAAAGTAATGTAATCTGATTTAAAATACGAGAATTTTTATAAATCAGGCTATTTTTATTGTTAGAGAATAATTATGAGATTTAAAAACTATAAATTTAAAAGAAAAAGCTTATAAGTAGACCACAACTAACCTCAACAATCTTTCTTTGAAACTACTCGCCACTTCTTAGTATGTGTTTGATATATTTTCTTTACTTGTAAACAGATTTCTATATACTCTTTGCAATACAAATAAAAACTATTTTCTAATTTATAAATAAAAACTATGTGGACATTGGATCTTACCTAATTCCACTGGAAAAGATAATTACAAGTCACCCTCACTTTAGGTTGCAGTTAGGACTGGATGTGATAGAACCTTGTGTGGCATGGGAATGCAAGAGATAAATACTTCTAGTAGGATCTGAGAAAGAAAATTGGTTTAACTGAACAAACGGGATTTATGGGCTAAAGTGTCTTTGAAAGAAATCAGTTGAAATCCTGTTATTGTTATATCCTGTTTATGTCATATTAGTTTCATTAATGTTTATTTGATAAACATTTACCTACACAGTGGAATACTTAGTAGTTGGAAGAGAGAAAGTCTTTAAAGAAGAGAGTTTGCAAAGATAAGGGTGTGTGTGTTCTGGGAAAAGGAAGTGCTACAGATAGTGATTCTGCTATACAGGGTTCAAAGCACGAGGCCACAACTTATTTGACTGCAAAGGTAGGTTTATTAGCCTCTGTGACATCCCCATTATACTGTAAGCAACTTGAGGGGAAAGGCTCTGTTATATTCAGAGCTACAAAGCTGGAATAGCCTGTTATATCATAGAAACACAGTTAACATCTACAGAAAAGGAACAATTGAACAAACTATCCAGTGTAGGAGCTCCTCTCTCTTCCTAAGTGCATATTTTATTCTACAAACAATTTATAGCAAGATTATTTGACAAGAGAATACATTCCTGAAAATCTAGCTGCAGTTTGGAGAGAGGCTTGCAAAAGGGAGAAAGGAAGAATAGTTTGAAAACAGTTTCAAAAAAAATTATAAAAAATGGGTTTCAAGGCAATGGGAAAAGAGTATAAATCAAGAAATTGGAGAAATATTATGAACGTTACGTAAGTAAATTTGTGACTGTATTTGGCTTTTAAGAGAATGAGGAGAAATAAAAAAATGAGAATGCCTCCCCAGTACATCCTACAGAAAATCTTTTTCCTAAGCTTCAGGTTTTGTTTCCAACTGCCTATATTCTGAAGGATCCCAGAGAGTTCAGTCTTGGCATTCCAAAAATAATTTAGTTTAAGCTTTTCTTGATGTTCCTGTCCACAAAAATAATCAACCAGTGAGTGATAGCTTTGATTTTTAAAATGTAAAAGAGTTTATATGTGCATGTGCATGTGGTAGGGGTAGGAGAGAATGAAGGAATATAAAAGCAGAGAATAGAATAGAATAAAATGGACAAAAACAATGCATTCAACTCTCAGGTCATGTTAAGGTTCACAGGCAGATAATAAAGAGAAGAGAATTGCTGTTCTTTTTTTCTTCTTAGTGTATCTGGTGTAAAAAAATAGAATATTGAGTTCTAGGACATAGTAGAGAGTTAGTGCCTTAGAGCCATCTATGAAAGTATAAAGCAGGTGTATCTGTTACCGCTATCACAGGCAAGAACAGATAGATACAAAAAGGAAGAGGTCTTACAGAAAAGATTTTCTAAGAATTCCACAACTGGTATTCTTCTAAGACCCTAAGAGTCAACCTCCTAGGGATTAGCTATTCTAATGTCTTTATGATTATTTATAATACATCTGAATACCCAAATAAATATCATAAGAAACAGACAAGGAGAAAGAAGGATGTTTCTAAGAAAAAGAAAATAAAGGAAGATAATAACAATGATAAAAGGAAATAAAGGAAGGTGATGATGTTGGGTCTAGATATTAACCATAGATGCTCCATCATTGTCCTAGTCTTCAACATCATCGTCATCATCATCATCATCACTACCAATAGCTTTAATCCTACTATCAAAGACAAGTAGGAAATAAATTGTGAAGAAAATTATATTCATAACCCTGAAAATATAAAATAGCTAGGAATAAATAAAATATGAAAAATGTAAGAGCATGAAATGAAAACTAGAAAACCAGAGGAGCAAAACCAAGACAGACCAGACAGAGAAACATAGCTATACACAACCTCAGATTTAAAAACTAAGCATGTAAAGATGCTGATTCTTTTTGCATAAAACTACAAATTGTATACAATTCAACTCCAAATAAATACTAAATTTTCAGGGAATATGTTTTGAAAAACCACACAATTTTACAATTCTTTTGGCATATAAAAGATACCAAAACAGCAAAACAAGGTTGACGTTTCTCTTTTTTACACTATAACATTAAAAACAAGAATAGTTAAAGGAATATGGTTTCAGCAGATGAATGAAAATGGAATAAGAAGCTCCTGTCTGTCTGTATGTATACACACTGTATATAGCCACATACATATCTTACACATGCACAGTCTGAATTTATATATAATTTAAGTGACTTTTATAGCAAGTGTACAATTCGTTATTGAATAAGTTAATTAAAATGATAAACTCATTTGCAAAAAATAAAAAGCAAACAAACAAAATAATTAGGTTCTACTTCATTGTATAAGTTTGCTAGGGCTTCCATAGCAAAGTACCACAAACTGAGTGGTTTAAACTGCAGTCATTTATTTTCTGAGAATTCTAGAGGCTGGAGCCCAAGATCAAGGAGTCAGCAAGGTTGATCTCTTGTGAGTACTCTCTCCTAAGCTTGTAGATAAACATTTTCTCCTTGTGCCATCATTTGGTGTCCACATGTCCAAATCTCCTATTCTTATAGCATTAGTCATTTGCATAAAAGTCTACCCTAAAGACTTCATTTCACTTTAACTCTTTAAAAACCCTATGTCCAAATGCAGTCACATTATGAAGTAATGTAGTTAAGAAATCAACATATGAATTTTGAGAGGACATAATTCAACCCATAACACCCACATCAAATGCATTTCAAAAAATTAAGGAAAATTTTTGAAATACTAAAAGATGACACTTCGACCTTAAAGCACAGGTTTCAGAGATTCGATGAACTTGAAGTGTAAGAAAAAAAAAGTATATACTAAGTTATGTACATATTTCTGAGAGGTTTCATCTTTCATAAACTTTGTAAAAGAATCTATAATTACTTTTTAAAAGTTTAAAACACTAAACTAGGGAAAATATAAGTGATATTTATATAATATTGAAGCAGGTAAAGACTCCCTAAGCATAACAGCAAAAGCACACACCCTAAAGGGAAATATAAATGGATTTGACTACATAAATATTAAACAATTTTTATGGAAAAAGAAACTCTTAACAGAGTTAAAAGTAAAAGCCTGGGGGAAATAATTACTGCATAGATAGGGAGGTAGCATAAAATAGAGCTAAATACACAGGTTTGAAATGAGAAACATAGCTTTAATATTAACCTACCTGCTACTAGCCCTTTGAGCTCCAACAGATTAAGTTTCTCTTACTTTTACTTTCTTCAACTCTAAAATGGGGATATTAATACTATCCAATAGGAATATTGAAATAATCATATTGGCCAATATTTATAATAAGTTAGTACAAAGGCTAATATATAGTTTTATATCAGTAAATGCTATTCAGGAAGGCAAAAGTTTAATATACAAATCAGTATACATAATTTTATAGAATTGCTTTTAAAATTAATATTAAAAAACATTTTAATGAGGAAATTGGTATCAGACAAGAAAAGGAAATCCAGTAAAGTAGTACAGATGATCAAAATCATCAGAAATATTTAACTTTACACTCAGAATAATAAATATGCCAGTACAAGTGGCTTAGAGATGGTTATAAATTGAACTTTAATTTTATGCATTTTAATATGTAATACTTCATATAGAGTACTGAATAAATATGTGTTAAAACAGATCTTACTTTAATAATAAAAGGAAACCCATTTAATACTTATTAACTATTTAGAAGTTTAGAAAAATACCATGAAAATATAAAAAAATTAAAATAGAAATAATTAAAAAAAATAAATGCATGAAGTAAACGATAAGAAGATTTAAAGGGAACTCTAACAAACACAAATCAAGACAGTAAAATAGTTTAAAACAATTTTAAGTTAACATAAATATGTCAGATATGTCTATATTTATAATAGAAACTGAAAATGTTAATTGAGTGAAACATACTACAAAGTGGGAAAAGAGAAAGAGGGTGGTAAAGAAAAGCAAAAACTGTTGCAATCGATTATTCATATGATTGGAAAGAGTTAGTTTCATTGTTTAAAGTCCCATGTGTTTGAAAAGTCCCACTTCTTGGGGAAGGTGGAGAATCTTCCCTTCTTTCTTCACTGTTACTCATCTCTACCCATGATTCCTTTCCTCTCAGCTCATAAGGCCATCTCAGGTTCTGTGGCTCTATATTAAAATGAGGTCAGCTGTGTCACTTGCAGATGTTCCCAATAGCCCAGTTTCTTTCCAGGCACACTTGACACTATAACAAATTCCACCTTCATATATTCAAAAAAATATCATATCTTGGTTTGGTGTGAGAAGGAAATTAGATGACATATATGAATGTGCTTTTATTTTATTTTAATTAATTAATTAATTAATTTTGAGACAGAATCTCACTGTCACCCTCTGTAGTGTGTCATAGCTTCATGGCTCACAACAACCTTAAATTCCTGGGCCCAAGGGATCCTCTTTCCCCAGCTCCCGAATTAGCTGGGACTACAGACATGCCACCACACCCAGCTAATTTTTTTCTGTATTTAGTAGCAACAGGTCTCTCTCTTGCTCCGGTTGGTCTCCACTCCTGAGCTTAAGCAATCCATCTGCCTTGGCCTCCCAGAGTTCGAGGATTATAGGTGTTAGCGGCCATGCTTGGCCTAGGAATCCACTTTTAAATGTACAAAATAATGGAATATTTTAACATTACAAACATCTCTTCTGAAGGGGTGATTTCGAAAACTTTCTGACCACTGAGGTTTGAAAATGTTCTGTGTAATGACTCACATTCCTATGACTTATCATTAATCTTTAACTTCATTATTTGTTCCATAACAATGTTTTATCATCAATTTACCTGCATGTACCTGGAGAACTAAGATGCAAGGCTAGTCCTTTGACGCTATTATTACAAAATACCTTTGAGTAAACTAGGTGATTTGTGAACAATAGACATTTATTGTTACAGCCCTGGAAGCTGGGAAGTTCTCCATCAAGACACGAGAGATTATGTATCTAATGAGGGACCACATCTCACAGATGGGAAAATCTATGTATCCTGACCACAGGGTGGAAGCATCAGGTCTTCCCCAAGGTTCTTTCATAAAGGTGCTGATTACATTCATAAGGATGAAGCCCTGCTGATGTTATTACTTCTTAAAGATTCTAGCTCTTAATATTTACAGTCACTTTGGGGACTTAATTTTAGCATATGAATTTGCTGGGATTGGGGGATAGGCATTGAGATCATAGCAGGATGCTTCCATAAAGTAATCAGCAGTTGAAGAACTTCTGAAATCCCAGGTGGGAAAATAAAACAAAACAAAACAAAGAAAACTGGGTAATGAACCCACCAATCTTCTAATACTCTTATACTGGAAGTATTCATGTAAACTGATTAGATATCATTATCTTCTGTGTTCTTTTTTTCCAATTAATTAGAAGAAAAAATAGATTGCCTTAGAGAAGGAATAAGGAATGGAGGAAACGGACAGGGAAAAAAAATGTATGTGGACCCACGTCACAATAGCAAGAAGATTGTGATCTGAACCTTGTGACTGATTAATCTTATGACAATTATTTTATAGAAAAACAGTTATTTCTTTCTTTTTTTTAGAAAGAGTCTCACTTTGTTGCCCTCAGTAGAGGGCTGTGGTGTTACAGCTCACAGCAACCTTCAGCTCTTGGGCTTAGGCGATTCTCTTGCCTCAGCCTCCCGAGTAGCTGGGACTACAGGCTCCTGCCACAACGCCTGGCTATTTTTTGTTGCACTTTGGCCAGGGCCGAGTTTGAACCCGCCACCCTTGGTATATGGGGCTGGTGCCCTTCTCACTGAATCACAGGTGCTGCCCAGGAAAACAGTTATTACGACTTGCCACTCACAGGACATTGGAGCAAGTAAGTGTGTTGTAGTTGCTGGGGCAGGCTTTCTGTCTCCAAGATCAGCTCTCACTCCAAGCTGCTTCCTGTTGGTCCCTATGTTTGTTACTCACAGTGTTTTACAAAATGGACCATCTCATCAAGAAATTTGTGAAACAGATTTTTTCATAAGTCTGAATCACCATAAATAGGGATGATACGAAACTTGCAGTAACAGAGAGAAAGCTCCTTCTAAATTATTCATGTGGAATATGCCTCTAGACTGAAGAAATATCCCACATGAAATGAGCCCAAATCAGCATGCACCTGTCATATTTTTATTTCCCACTTTGGTTTAACACCTTACATATGCAAAAAGTATCTCCAAGGTTACTATGATTTAGTTGATTGCCAATTGCTGATTTTACACCATTGAAATGAGAACGATATTAGCCATGTCGATACTGTGCCCTGCATAAAGTAGATATAGAAGAATATGTCCTGAATATATGTAGCCTAAATCTGGCTATGACAAGATACAAATTTATTCTACACTCTGAGTTGCATTACTTTAAGAGTTAATTTTTATGAGCTGAGAATTTTTTAAGCCCATTAAATTAATTTTCTCAAACACTAAAGCATAGTTGATAATCTTAATAATATGAAACTCTCCTCATTATTTTTCCAAGTTTAATTTTGCCCTATTTACAGCCCGTTTAGATAAAGCAAATTAAAGAGTCCATTCTTTTTTTTGTGCTAAACTATATACTAGCATGTAAATGAGAAATTCATAGCTGGGTAGGCAATTATGCACACAGAATATGTTTGTAGCTATACATATATAAATGCATATATATTGTATTGCCACTTTGCAAAATATAGCTGAATTTATTCTCAGGTGGGCTCAGGAAGACATTTTGCTTTTAATTTCTCTCTGAAGTAACAAATTATCTAGCTCCAGAATGTTGCTTACCATTACTGGTTTGGCCTTAGGGACAGTTACTTTATTACCTTTCTGAACCTTACTTCAAAGGAATTAATTAATTGATGCTCTTAGCAGCCTCATCCTGACAAAAACATATGATACTCAAATGTTAAACATGGAACCTCAGATGAAACTGTCAGGAAAAAGCTGAAAGTGGTTATTAATATGGCTTTTGATAAATATCTGTTCAGCATCACACTGTGCTCGTCTGTTTTCATCTTGGAAAGTAGTTAATCTGATTGATGAAGATCCTGGTTCAGATTGTCTCTCATGCTGAGTTTAATAACAGCACATTTTTTTTTCAAAAAAAAAATTCTTATTTTCAAGTGGGGATGTTTGTGCCTTCTCATTTGACTGTTTTTCAAGAGCACAAGCTGTAAGTGTTGTCCCTTTCATTCCCTAAAATGGTTACTGTCACACTCTTTATAACCACAAGAATTGTGACTAGCTTCCATATCACTCTTTCCTTGCAAAGTTAGGCTTAATGGAGATGCTGTCAGATGCTAATGCCTATAGGCATAGAAGAGCAAGCCCATCAGGACAACTCAGGCAGCCAGCACCAATGGACTACAAAGTTTGGCTCACTACCATACCTAAACCTCCTAGGAGGACTGACATTTTTTCATCATAATTCCATCAAATAGTTCCACTTCTAGATTAAGGAAAGTCACCGCCATGGCCAACATAATAGATCATGGCTTACCTCATGGCATTCATGCTCTATGGCATAGCTATTTAAGTGTCCTTTACCCACTTTTATTACCTTCAATGCACCTAGCATACCACCTCATTTTAATGAAAAGAAAATCCAACACAAAATGATAGTTCAAAAATTAATCTAACTTGAATCAGGCAATGTTCAGTTTTGAACTGTTAACATCATAGCACTTGGCCAGTATGACAATTCAAGGAAAGAAAGGAAAGCTTTTCTCCTTTTGTACTCAACTATGTTTGGATGATGTGAATAGGATCAAATTATGAATCAATAGTCAAGTGAAAGAGAACACCTGTGCTAAACTTCCCATTCCTTTGATAAATACACTACAGTTATGCAGCCAACTATGCTCCTATCACAAATGTAGGAGAATAGCTAATATTTGTCCTTTTATTTGTAGATGCAGATTTCAATATCTTTCTTCCCCCTCTAAATACGTGACTTAGACTTCCAAGCTCTGGAGGCTATGTGCTCTCTCCTGTTCAATAGCCCTTTTACTGAATCAGTTATTAATGGGTTATTAGATAAGAGGCTTAGTTTAGTGTCTTCAGTTATTTTCTAAATGTCCTTTTAAATACTCTGTGTATATGTGTTCATAAATTCCTATGTGTAGGTGCACACATCAAGTCTCCAAAATAATGTGCAGCTTAAAGACATCGGGACTATTTTTTAATTAAACAATATGGAGTGGATATGGTCAAAATACACTGAATTGAAATTGGCTTTTTAAAAATGCATTACTTAGTCATATGAATTGCCAACTTATGTCACATTTGTATGGCTAATTCTGTAAATACATACACAGAGAGAGAAAGAGATAGGGAAGTGGGAAAACAGGTAGGGAATGGGAAAGGGGAGGGGGAGGAGAGGAGAATTAGTGTGGGGGGAGATCTAGAAAATAGTCCCTTTCTCCCTTTTGAAATTCTTCTTACCCTAGAAAGGTATTCTGGGTCATATATGGTGAAAAGGCCTTTGTTTATTCATTTGCTTCCATAGAAAATAACATGTAACTGCAAGTTAAAATATCCATGAGTAAATTTATTAAGGTATGGCTAGCATTCAGGGAAACACAAAGCCATTACTATGACTTCAAACAATCCTTTGATGATTTTACTGATCATAAATGGAGTATCACCTAGCTTAAGAGAAGCAGCAATATTGACAGAAGATCTCAGGATTTAGAGACTATGTTTCTTGGCTGGATAATTAATTACATAGCACCAGGAAAGTAATTTCATCTAGTCAGTGCCTGTAAAAAGAGACTAGATATTATTTTTGGTTTCTTCAAGGTTCAACATTCTATGATTATCAATTTTTTTAAATTATCTCTAATACCTTTTATTTGGTGATAAAATTTTCAATAAAAATTAAGTATAGCATTACCAGAGTGATGTCTCTGATGATTGATAATTGAATTAGTCAGGGTTCTTCAGAGATACAGAACCAAATATACAGTGTATAGAAAATAAATAATTGGTTCATGTACCCTAATGGGAAAAATAAAAACTGTGTAAAATTACTTAAAGAGGTCTTGTTCTGAGACAAATGTGAGTGACCAGAGCCTAGAGGTTCATAATATCAAGAGTTTTTGGGAAACTGTATGCAAGGTAGTTAGTTTACACTTTGGTTTTTATATACTTATGGAGATAGAAATTGTGGGTAAAATCATAAATTAATACATGTAAGGTATATATTTGTTTAGTCCACAAAAGTGACACATCTTGAAGCAAGGGCTTACAGGTTGTAGATGGGTTCAGAGATTCTTTTATCTGTAATTGGTTAAAGAAATAAAGCTTTGTCTAAAGACTTGGAGTCAGTAGAAAGGAATGTTTGAATTAAGATAAGGGAGGCTGCTATATGTCATGTGATTCTATACCAGAATCAAGTTAGAAAATAAGCCACATTATATCAGTTAATTATAAAAAATATTTAATGAAATCTTTGTGGTTTGTCAACCTTTGCCCTTCATGGCCTTAGCTTCTGTTCGTCACTTAGTATCTTATTGCCATAAAGGGTCTCTTTTGTCACTCTTATGATCTCTCTTTTAACATTAGTGCTGGTGCGTCTAAACTCCAGAGGGACAAAGTACAAGGAGGTATGCATGAACTGTCTTTACCATCATTGCCAGGAACTTAGTTTTAAAGTTTTTCTAGGGTCCCCTTGGCTAAGAGGGGGTCCATTCAATTGGCAGGATCTTAGAAATTTCTTTTTGGTTTACATATTATCACAGAGACCAAGAAACACCACAATCTGCCATCTACAAACTGGAGACCCAGGAAAGCCAGTGGTATAATTTTAACCAAGTCCAAACCCCTGAGAACCAAAGGAGCTAGTGGTGTGAATCCCAGTCCAGGGCAGAAGACTGATGCTCCAGCTCATCATCTGTATTTTGAAAATGAGGAAACATAATGACAAGAGTGTGTGGAGACAGCTGTAGAAGCACATTTTAAGCACAGGGAAAAAATGTATGTATAGACCTCGATGTAAAGTGTATGTGATACATAAAGAAATAGCATGTGAGATACTTTTCTGGATATCTGTGATAGGCAGCTTTCAAAGACCTTCATAGTACTCATGCTTTTTCGGCATCTCCTTATTCTGAGTGTAGGATGGATTTCTTGACTCATTTCTAACTAGAAGAATAAAGATAAGTGATGGGATGTTACTTCCATAATTACAAAAGACTTTGGTCTTGTTAGAAGTGTGTAATTCTCTCTTGTTCATTCTCTCTCTTTCAACCCTGATGAAGTGAAGAGGTGAGACAAAGGTGAACTCTGACCAGCCACCAGCAAAGAAACAAGGTTTTCAGTTCAACAGGCTATTAGAAATTGAATCTCAACAGCAAATAAATGGACTTAGAAGTGAATTCTTCCCTAGTCAAGCCTCAGGTCAGACTGCAGATCTGGTTAACACATTGATTACATATATGAGAGACTGTGAGGCAAAGAACATAGTTCAACTATGCCCAGATTTCTACTCCACAGAATTTGTACAATAATAAATGTCTATTATATCAAGCTTATTAAGTTTTACGGTAAGTTTCTGTATAGGAAGAGATAACTGATACATGTGGAATATTCACTGAAACAGGAAATTTGCTGTACTTACAGCAGGGCCAACCTAATGCTTTGCACATAAAAAAGTTCAATAAGTTCTTTTAATAAATGAAATGAAAGAAACTGCTAAAGAGCTTAGAATGTCTAGAAAAACACACCAATTTAACATTTTATGGTTTTGATTCATCATCTTTGAAAATAAGCATTCTTAATTTTAGAAAAAGCTATTGATAATGGCGACTTCTTGAGGATGCATGTCTTAAAGAAGAACATCTACAAAGTATCTACAACTAAAATGATACCAAATGGTAACTGATGCTTTTGCTGTAAGAGCAGGAAATGAGACAGCTATTCACATAGTACCTAAAGTCAGAGCTAGTGCAATAAGAAAGAGAGAAAGAAAAAAGGTATTATTAGTGTAGAAAAGAGGAGGCAAAACTGTTCTTATTCACAAAGACATGGTTGTTTGTGTAGAAAAGCCCCCCAAACACATGAATAATTATTTATGAAGTACTGGGAGGTGGCAGGATATGAAGTTAGTATTAAAGTATGCTGTTTTCTCTACAAAAGCAAAGTACAATTGTAATTGTAATTTTTTTTTTTAAAAGCAGATCCTTTACTGGGTATATACCTAGATGACCAAAAATTACAGAACAACAAAGATATCTGTACCAGATTGTTTATTGCAGCCCAATTCATAATTACTAAGTCATGGAAGAAGCCCAAGAGCCCATCGATCCACGAATGGGTTAATAAACTGTGGTACATGTATACCATGGAATATTATGCAGCCTTAAAGAAAGATGGTGACTTATCCTCTTTCATATTTACATGGATGGAACTGGAACATATTCTCCTCAGGAAAGTATGTCTAGAATGGAAGAAAAAGTATCCAATGTATACACCCCTAATATGAAGCAAATTTATATCTTTCAAGTGAAGGCTACAACCCAATTATTGCACAAGAAGATGGGGAAAGGGGAGAGGAAGGGAAGGGGAGGGAGAGGGTGGGGGGAGAGAGGATAAAGGCTGAGATCACACTTGTGGTCCATATTTGAAGAGTCAGGAGAAAACTTCTAAATACGGATCAAAAATGTTCTCACATAGTAAATGAGAAAATCTCATGAATGTTATGTCAATCAGGTTGATGAAAATATCTCAGATTGTATGTGAAGCCTGCACACTGTACCCCATGATTGAATTATTGTACACAGCTATGATTCAATAAAAAAAATGGATAATGAGCATTTCTTCATGTGTCTGAAGGCCGTGCACCTGTCCTCTTTAGAGAAGTTTCTCTTCACATCTTTTGCCCATCCTGAGATGGGGCCACTTGTTCTTTTCTTGTTAATACATTGGAGTTCTCTGTGTATTCTGGTTATTAAATCTTTGTTGAAGGTTACAACCCTGTATTGCACAAGAAGACGGGGAAAGGGGAGGGAGAGGGTGGGGGGAAAGAGGATAAAGGGTGAGATCACACTTGAAGTCCATCTTTGAAGGGTCAGGGGAAAACTACTAAATGCAGAACACAAATGTTTTCACACAGTAAATGAGAAAATCCCATGAATGTTATGTCGAATAGGCAGATGAAATTATCCTAGGCAGATGAAATTATCTTAGATTGTATACGAAGCCCACACACTGTACTACATGATTGAACTAAGGTACACAGTTATGATTCAATAAAAAAAAAGATAAGGAAGAAAAAAAAGAAAATAGAAAAAGAAGAAATATTTCAAAATCATTCTACTTGATATGGATATGCCTGATATTGAAATTGGAGGAAATATATCATTATAAAGGGAAATTACAAACATATTTCACTTATAGGTGAGGATATAATATCCAAACAACATATTAACAAGTGGAAATAAAAATTAATGTTTAAGTAATGTACTTTGGTCAAAATTGAATCCAACTTATGTGAGAATTAGTCACTATTTTCTTTCTTTTTTTGTTTATTTTCTTTCCCTCACCCCTTCCCTCCTTCTCTCTCTCTCAGCTCTCTCCTTCCCCCATGCCCCACTCTGTCATTAATTGTGACTAATTGTTCCTCAAATCAAAACGGAATTCATAGGAATCATGCTTATCCACTACTGTGATGTTTCACTAAGAATAATGTGTTCCACCTCCATCCAAGTTAGTACAAATGCTGCAAAGTCTCCATTGTCTTTGATGGCTGAGTAATATTCCATGGTATATATATACCATAGCTTACCTATCCATTCCTGGGTTGAAGAACATTTAGGCTGTTTCCACATTTTAGCAATGTTGTCTGGGGCCCCAGACTGAGCCGCTGAGGCAGAAAGGAGCTGATATCATTCAGCTGTGGGCTGCCCCTGTGTGTTGCAGGGCTAGGATCGGCCGGGAGAACTTGGGCAAGTAATCTAGTGACTGAGTTGCCCAAAGCAAGGATTGAGATGCTGGACAAGTGCAGAGATTCAAGTGTTTGGCAGATTGACAGCCATAGCCCTCAGAGACATAGAGGGAGACTGGACTTGGTGCACTAGATAAGCAGGCAGCCACAGGAGGAGAGACCCCAGAGATAAGTGCCTTCCCTGGAAAGCTTCTGCTTGGCCAAGGTTTATGGCTTAGAGTGTCTTTTGAGTGGGCTGAGGAGTTATTTGGGCTCTCAAGCCTGCAGGGTCTGACTAATCAGCAGAGGCCTCCAGTCCCCAATTCTTACAGCTGTATCAACATTGTGATTAATATCTCATACCTCAGAAGATCACCTGTTGCCCGGTCAATACTTAGCAAGATATATATACTGTTTGGTTTCTTGGCTGTAGGGTTTTTGTTTGTTTGTTTGTTTTTTAGTTTCAACATTTTTCTTGGCATTTTTTCTTTCACCATTCTAGTTTATTTTTTTTATTTTTATTAAATCATAATTGTGTACATTAGTGCAATCATGGGCACAATGTGCTGACTTCATATACAATCTAAAATATTTTCATTGAACCGTTTAACATAGCTTTCATGACATTTTCATAATCACTATATGTAGACATTGGTATTCTACATTTAGTAAGTTTCACCTGTATCCTTCTAAGATGCACCAAAGGTGTGATCCCACCAATTGCCCTCCCTCCACCCATTCTCCCCTCTCTCCTCCCCTCCCCTTCCTTGCCCTTTCCCCCATATTTTTGTGCTATAATTGGGTTTTAGCCTTCATATGAAAGTTATAAATTACCTTTATATTAGGGCTGAGTACATTGGATACTTTTAATTCCATTCTTGAGATACTTTGCTAAGAAGAATATATTCCAGCTCCATCCATGTAAACATGAAAGAGGTAAAGTCTCCATCTTTCTTTAAGGCTGAGTAGTATTCCATGGTATACATGTACCACAATTTATTAATCCATTCATGGGTCAATGGGCACTTGGGTTTCTTCCACGACTTAGCAGTTATGTATTGGGCTGCAATAAACATTCTGGTACAGATATCTTTGTTATAATGTGATTTTTGGTCTTCTGGATACATACCTGGTAAAGGAATTATAGGATTGGATGGCAGGTCTATTTTTAGATCTCTGAGTATTCTCCAAACATCCTTCCAAAAGGAATGTATTAGTTTGCATTCCTACGAGCAATTTAGAAGTCTTCCCTTTTCTCCACATCCACGCCAGCATCTCTGATTTTGGGATTTTGTTATGTGGGCTAATCTTATTGGAGTTAGATGATATCTCAAAGTAGTTTTGATCTGCATTTCTCTGATCATAAAGGATGGTGAGCATTTCTTCATGTGTCTGTAGGCCATGTGCTTGTCTTCTTTGGAGAAGTTTCTCTTCAAGTCCTTTTCCCAACCTGAGATGGGATCACTTGTTCTTTTCTTGCTAATACATTTGAGTTCTCTGTGTATCCTTGTTATAAACCTTAGTTGGAGGCATAACCTGCAAATATTTTCTCCCATTCTGAGGGCTGTCTGCTGGTTACACTTACTGTGTTCTTAGCAGTGCAGAAGCTTTTAGGTTTGATCAGGTCCCAGTAGTGTATTTTGATACTGCTTCAATTGCCTGAGGACTCCTCCTCATAAAAAAATTCACCCAGTCTGATTCCTTCAGGAGTTTTCCCTGTAGTTTCTTCTAGTACTTTTATAGTTTCATGTCTTAAGTTTAAATCTTTGATCCAGTGAGAGTTTATCTTAGTTAATGGTGAAAGATGTGGGTCCAGTTTCAGTCTTCTGTAGGTCGCCAGCCAGTTCACCCAGCACCATTTGTTGAACAGGGAATCTTTTCCCTCACAGAATGTTTTTAATTGGCTTGTCAAAGATCAAATAGCAGTAAGTAGCTCGGTTCATCTCTTGGTTCTCTATTCTGTTCCATACATCTATCTTTCTGTTTTTATGCCAATACCATGCTGTTTTGATCATTGTCAATTTATAGTACAGTCTTAGGACTGGTAGCATGATTCCTCCTGCTTTGTTTTTATTTCTGAGCAATGTCTTGTCTATTTGATGTTTTTTATGATTCCATATAAAACGTTGCATTTTTTCCAAGATCTTTTAAATATGACAATGGAGCTTTAATAGGAATTGCATTAAAATTGTATATTGCTTTGGGTAGTACAGACATTCTAACAATGTTAATTCTTCCCAGACATGAGCATGGTATGTTTTTCCATATGTTGACATGTTCAGATATTTCTTTTCTTAAAGTTTCATAGTTCTCTTTATAAAGATTTTTCACATCCTTTGTTAGTTAAACTCCCAAATATTCCGTCTTCTTTGGTACCACTGTGAAGGGATAGAGTCCTTGACTGTTTTTTTGGCTTGACTATTATTTCTATATATAAAGTCTACATATTTATGAGTGTTGATTTTGTAGCGTGAGACACTGCTGTATTCCTTGATCACTTCTAAAAGTTTCATAGTAGAATCCCTGGACTTTTGCAGATATACAATCATATCATCTGTGAAGAGAGAAAGTTTAATCTCTTCTGATCCTATGCGCATACCCTTGATTGCCTTTTCTTCCCTAATTGCAATGGCTAAAACTTCCATTATGATGTTTTAGAGTAGAGGAGACAAGGGGCAACCTTGCCTGGTTCCTGATCTAAGTGGAAATGCTTTCAATTTAACTCCATTCAATATGATATTGGCTGTGGGTTTGCTGTAGATGGCCTCTATTAGTTTAAGAAATGTCCCTTCTATACTAATTTTCTTAAGTGTTCTGATCATGAAGGGATGTTGGATATTATCAAAAGCTTTTTCAACATCAATTGAGAGAATTATATGGTCTTTATTTTTTAATTTGTTTATGTACTGAATTACATTTATGGACTTATTAATATTGAACCAGCCTTGAGATCCTGGGATAAAGCCCACTTGGTCATGGTGTATAATTTGATCTATTGCTGGATTCTGTGGTTTAGGATCTTATCGAAATTTTTTGCATCAATATTCATTAGTGATAATGGTCTGTAGTTTTCTTTTCTTGTTGGGTCTTTTCCTGGTTTAGGGATCAAGGTGATACTCGCTTCATGGAATGTGTTGAGTAGGATTCCATCTTTTTCTATATTTTGGAAAAGGTTGAATAAAATAGGTACTAGTTCCCAAAGGTTTGGTAAAATTCTGACATGAAGCTCTCTGGTTCCAGGCTTTTCTTTTTAGGGAGATTTTCTATGGTTGACGCTATTTCAGAACTTGATATCGGCCTGTTCAACATTTCCACTTCATTCTGGCTAAGTCTAGGAAGGTGGCGTGCTTCCAGGTATTGCTCAATTTCCTTCAGATTTTCATATTTCTGAGAGTAAATTTTCTTGTAATATTTGTTAAGGATTTTTTGTATTTCTGAGTGGTCTGTTGTTATTTCTTCTTTACCATTTCTGATTGATAAAATTAGCGATTTTACTCTTTTTTTCCTGATTAGGTTAGCCAAAGGTTTATCTATTTTATTGACCTTTTCACAGAACCAACATTTTGATTTATTGATCTGTTGTATGATTCTTTTGTTTTCAATTTAATTTAATTCTGTCCTGATTTTGGTTATTTCTTTTCTTCTGCTG
>CAUYON010013195.1:0-18258 GCA_963573935.1 Arctocebus calabarensis
ACGCAAGAACAATAATATAAAAAGATTGCCCGCCTGGCATTCGGGGCTGCATGCCTTTGTGGTATCAGCCCCCTGCAGGTGTAATAAATTTTATCAATTATTGCATCAAACTGGGGTCCATCTTTCTATCTCCGCGACTGAAGCTACAACAAGTTATGAAATATATGGTGCTATGGATGGCAGAAGATGAGTTACTTTCTTCCAGGGATACTTTTATTAAGAAACAGACCAAACAGAAGCAATCAGGCCTCACTTCTGATGAAGTGAGGCCTGATTGCTTCCAAAAGATGTTTGGATCACAAGCACAAATAGGCTGACTTTTAAATGTTGAATAGGAAGGGCCCATGAATGCATGGTCAACAGTTCCATTTTTGGCTTCTTAACTGGTTCAAGCCGTTTACCACTGTCAGCTTCCAGCAGATTCCAACATCAGGACTACACAGGTCAAGTATTAGGACCACTTCTCCAAAGCAAAAGTAGATCATCCCAGTCATCCTGTTCTGCTAGCAAGGCCAATGGAAGCCAAGTGAAAATAATATCAGCAGGGGTGGACACGTCTATGTGTCATGTGGAATCAGGAAATAAAATCACTGGTAAGACAGAAAGCCTTCCAGTTGAAGCCAAAGTAGTGGCCAAGAAGAATTAAAATCCTAAGGGCATGGAAAAGGACAAAGTGAAATCATGAAACAAAAAGATCTACATCAATTTGAACAATTTGAAAGTGGGCTGTGTTCAGGTAGCCCATTCATATGGTGCTTGGAATATGCCTAAGTGATAGGACTCCTTCTTAATGGAAATTAAGCTGGACTAGACCTTGCCTCTTTCTTTCACATCTGACCAACTGGTTGGTTTTGACTCTCATTGACTACTTGACTCTTAATTAGTGGATCTCAAGATAATGTCCTTATGTCTGATTCCAGCCTTATATCTATTGCTACTTCTAGTCTAAAACCAAGTTCTGCCACCTGTCCCTAATTTCCTGATTCTCTAACCCCAGGTAGTCATAGTCCTACCCTCCCAAAGCAGAACAGTACTCAAGCTTTACTCAAAATCCCAGAGCATGAAGGTATGCCACTACGGGTATAGCAGGTACAGCTAACCTGGTCTCAGCCCTATGGGCAAATTCGCAGGCAAATTACCAAGATCCTAGGAGTGTTGATTCAACTAACTTCTAAGGTTTGAATGGATCTTCTAGCTCTAAGAATTTGCGGGTAATTGTTTTTATATATAACTATCTCCCTAACTTCACTATATACTCCCGAGTAGAAGAAAACATTCATATACACCTACAGGTTGTCCCCCCATATTCAGTCCATGTCTAACCAGTATTCATTCAACGTTCACCAAATGATTCCATGAACCAAGTTACCCCTTACAATTTAATTATGAAACTACAATTAAAATTTTTGCCATGTGAGATACCTTTTACATTCAATATAAATCTAAAATGGAGCATAAATATTTTTCTTTACATTTCAGCCATGGGTTTTGCTCTGCCTTGTGCCCTATACATAAAATCATTCAAGATTTTACTTTGATTGCAAGACAAAAATTGCTCAAAGGAGAAATTATTTAAATGTAAATATCACAATAAAAATCTGAATAACAAAAAGATTTCTACAGTTAATGGCTTACTGACTATGGAAATAAATGATTTAACAAAATATAATAAACTTATCCTTGAGATCGTTCTGATAAGAGCTGGCCCAGTTATAATAGGAGAATACATTATTTAAGTTACGACAATGATATAAGTGTTCTTCTATAATTTTTCTATTTTCTTCCCAAAAGAAGTTCTCTAATCCATTTTCAAATGTCTTCCTTTCTAAAGAAAAAAGAGATGGGGGGGCTACTTGGATAAATCCCTCCAAGGTCACTTTTAGCCCAAGTGATAGTGGACAATGTTTTGGGGGGAGGGGAGAAAACTTTACTTCTTATCTTTCTCTTTATTATTATCTCCCATTTCCTTAGTTGTTCTCCTAGCAGAGGCATAGGGTAGGCTGGCCCTGACAACCTAGAGACAGCATCAATTCACAAAGGACTTGCTGTCCAGAAACTAATGCATGGGTAAATCTTTGGTAACTCTAAACCTATTTTCTGAAATAATATTTAAAACAGCATCAGCTCCTAGGTCAGCTCAAAGTTGCCTTTATAAATCCATAGTACAGCTGAAACAGTAAAACTTCAAATACAAAAAGTATGGACACTACCACAAAAGCAGCAAGATTTCAGTTACTTTTAAAGACAGCTCTCTAAGTTCTCTAGAGTCCTGCGTTAGGCCAACTGCTTAGATGCACACATATTTGTAATCTAATAATAAGACTTTAGTGAAGGAAAGGAGTGCTACGAAAAAGGCCTACAAAATTACAAACCTGCTTGAGAATCAAGATATTTTAAAGAAATGATCAAAAGAATTTCTTAAATCCTCTCTATATACCTGAAAGGCTGAAGTTTTGTATTTTTTTCAGTAGGATTAACCTCATTTGCAACAGCTTATAAAATATATTTAGCAGATAGCACTAATAAAGAAAACTATAAAACTACAATACTCTTTAAAGAAAATCCTTAGTACAAATATTTTGTGTTTGGAAAGATTCAAGGTCTTGAAGATATAGGTTTATAGCTGCCATAGAAGCTGCTTTTTCAAGCCCCCTTAAGAGCATCCATAGGCATTGTCCCATGGTTAAGCGCTAGAGCGCCTGAGGGACGCTACTGCTGTAGAAGACCCATCTTCCTAATAATATATTGCATGCTAGGCAGGATCCAAAGAACTGTCCCAGCCAAATTTTTTCCCTAGTTCTAGCTGCCTGTCATCTGGGGTCCTTTTGGGGGCATATAGTCTTCTGGGTAGAACAGGACTGTATGAATGGGGAAGAGGTGGGAGGGAGGCCTGTAGGCAACAGGTAAAAGACAGCAGAAGGAAATTAACAGTTATCGAGAGCAAATCTGCATTACAATATCTCTATTTTACAGATAAGAAGATTGAGGATTAGAGAAGTTACAAAAGTTGCCCACAGTCAGGCTGTTGGAACTGGGATATGGACCTTGCTGGTCTGTGTGACTCAAGTCATGTTCCTAGTTTCTCACAGATGAGGTAGAGGATCATTATTTTCCAAATGCCTGAAGAGTTTTGCTAGCACAACCTCATAACCCAAAGAACATAGGAGTTTTATTATTTTACTTTTTATATGTACAATAAAATAGATACAGTATATAAGATAGAATTGATAGAGCCATAGAAAATTACTTACCTATACAATATAAGGTAGGAGAATTTTTCATTCCCTTTCCATCTTATTCCCTATTCTGGTTCATTATAAGAATTTTTTTTTAATGACTCAATTTATTTTTAATGATAGGTCAATATGCCTTCCTTACGTGATCCTTTGTACTATAAGGCAAATGTTTCAGTAACCATGGAAATCTAGAGTATAAATTATTGACTTTGTGCTGTTGAAGAATACTTTAGCTTTTAATAGTCAACCATTAAATTCAGGTTTTGTTTTAAATCAGTATCATTCTACCAATCACCTATACAAGAAAATTATGTAAAGGAATTGTTTAAATCAAATAACCTGTAAAGACTAAGAATAGATATAATACTTTAAATATATATTTTAAAATACCTATAGCTATGTGAGCTTGACATTTTAAAAACTGGCTCAGTAGATCTTATTTTAAAATTTAAAGATTAAATTGTATCAAATAAGAAACCAACTGTGAGAAATTATGGTTCCATCTGCAGTTATATTTTAAGTAAAAGCTATTATAATGAAGCTTTCAAATTTTAAATTCTGATTCAGACATTAATTGCTATGATTTTTTTAAACAGTACTGAAAACGGGACAATAAACTAGCTGAGGACAGACAAAAATGCAGATATCTCCTCATTGGCTAGAGGAATGAGTTTTTGTCTGGGGAAACTGGCATACATAAATTTTAATCATTTTTGTCACAAATTAACTGTGACCATAGATCAGCCAATTAGTTTTCTCATCTGTAAAATATTTAAGATTAGGTGAGCACTAAGATTCTTTCCAACTACTTAAAAGAAAAAAGCATGACTATGATCTGTTTGTGTAAAGTGAAAATATTTGGGAGATAACTGCTTATAGGAAAAAGTGAACAAAAGATACTTTTATATAAAAGCACCAAAACAAAAGAAAAAGCTCTAAAAAGGAGGTTACCTTATATAAGAACAAGAAAGCTCCAAGCTACTTGGTACATCTAAAAAATTCATTTGTAGAATGATCATATTTCCTTTAGAAGATTTAGCTGAACTTTACATAAAAACTCAGATTTAAATTTATACTGAGTCAATCTATGCTGATTACCATCCCCAAATAGTTCATTCTAGCTCATCTAAGAATGAATGCATTTTATATCAAATATTATAATTTACAAAATTGATATATTCCTGAAAAATTGTTGAGGAGACTGCCCATACCTGCCGCAGGTGAGGAGCAGGAAGGGGATTCAATCACGGAGGTGGAGAAGTTTAACCCAACTTTCCAGCACATACAAATGCTCATGACAGGTACACACTCATCCAACAAAAACAAGCTCAAATCATTCTAGTACTTTCCAGTCATCTTAATACCAATTTTGGATCAATAAAAGGATAGAAAAAAATGTCACTTAGCATTTTCCTATTTTTTTAATTTTGCTATATATGAGATATATTTACTTTTGACTTACTTTATTACTAAGTCTTCATTACTTCAGATGTATTTTGTTTTCTGATTTGACTTTAGTCACTAGGGGAGCTATTACTTATATGACCCTCCCTTTTTAAATGTGAATAAGTGTCTATCAAATTGCAAGGATTTAATGTTGGACAATATTTGAGTTTTTAAAAATTTTGTAAAGGTCATATCTATAGCATAATTTTTTAAACTAATGGATTTTCAATAAAGAAAGGAACCACAAACATTCAGTAATAGGCATAGGGGTTAAAGTGTCAATAAACATGCTAAGCAGAAAGTCATATAACAAGGTTTTATTATTAATTCACTGTTTGAACTTCACCAGGTTGCTTAACTGTTTTGTACTTCTGTTTCCTCATGTTACAATTGTATAGAGACATAGAGCTAAAAAGAACTCTAGGTATTATCCTGCCCAACCCCTTTATTTTTAGATAAAGAACCTGAACCCCAGAAGCCAAATAATTTGCTCAAGTTACTCTGAAAAATAGGAACATTAAAAGTATTGATTGTCTTTCAAAGGAGAAATTAGATTGTGGATTTTTTTTTTTTTAAGTACTAGACAATAAAGTAATAGTATCATATTGAAAAACAGTTACTGTAAAAAGTCAAATCACTCCAACAGCATGTTTATTCTTACAACCAAATGCTAAGAAAATATTTGTCCGTTTGTGAAGTCACTGCATTCCAAAATGATCTGAACAAGTAATTTTTAAAATATCTTTTCCATATGCCTAGATGACTTAATGGAGAGTTAAGTGGCTTTTTAAAAATTAAAGGAAAAATTCTTTAGAGTAAAACTAAGCATGAACATTTTGGTTAAAATACAATTTTAAAATATGTAAAGAACAAAAAATAGGAGCTAAAAAGTGAGAAGAAGCCATAACTATTATTTGGGTATATTACTTAAATTCCTACATTTTAGTGACCCATACCTTGCCACCATTAAATCCAGTTGCTACCTACAAAGATGAAGAAAAAACAAATGTACTATAATAAGTGGTATCCTAGTGAAAATTAAATAACACAGCAAATTTTAGCTACAACTACTTTTAACATAAAAATATTTTGCAGAAGGTTAAGAAATGTATGTGTGAGAATTGCGATGGAGATGATTCAGATACAGGTAAGAAACAGGGCTGAGAATTGGGGGGGAAAAATCAGCACATAAAACAACCTAATTCCTAAGTCATCCACTTCAGCATTTTGCAATTTCCTAAAGTACATAATTACTTTAGAAACCTAAGATCACTAAATTGTAAAGAAATAAGGAAGCAGACTGAATTTTACACATCTCATTAAATGAGCAGCTGTTCTTTCGTTCTCATTCACGTATACTGGTCATTATATCTAGGTTTGCTCATAATAATCTTATGCCCTGATCAGCAAGTGAAGGTTGCAATGTAACTAGAAGTTGTTATTGCCTGGATAGGTATATGTTATCTTCATATCCATCTTATATTACAGATCACACCTTAAATACATGCTTAAAGCCAGAACGTAAACAACTAGGTATAGAGGATAATCATTACGGAATTTAACCCCAGCTCAGAATTAATACCAACATTTACTGTGCCAAGCACGGGTTCTAAACCTTGGGGATATAGCAATAAGTAAGATTCCTAAAGTCCCCACCCTTATGAAGTGGAGATAAGAAGACAGTAAACAAACCAATTTGTACTTCACTTGTAATCTTGGTGAAAGTCATCTCAGTTTGCTATCTATAAAACTGGAAAATTAATATTACTTACGTAATTATCATTATAACCTTCCCAAACTAAAATTATGCCAAAGACCTATAAATCAGTAACACTTACACTCCGATTTTCCCTAATTTAACTGTCTCCAGTGGCACATACAACAGAATGCAAGCTAGCATCTCATGTGTAAGCCATGCCACGAAATAGAAGAAAAATAACTGGATCATGATAGGATTCACTATAACTTTGTGTTCTATATTAGAAATGAACCCAATTATAGCCTAAGAATATGGGGAAAGGGGAGAGGGAAAAGAGGGTAAGGGAGAGGATCAGTGGAGGGAGGGTAATTGGTGGGACCACATCTATGGTGCATCTTACAAGGGTACATGTGAAATTTACTAAATGTAGAATATAAATGTCTTAACACAATAACAAAGAAAATGCCATGAAGGCTATGTTAACCAGTTTGATGAAAATATTTCAAATTGTATATAAAGCCAGCAGATTGTACCCCATGATTGCATTAATGTACAGTTATGATTTAATAAAAAAAGAAAGAAACTAACTCATTTAAACTATGGTTTTTCAAATTAGATTATCTAATGATACATATGTGCTATTTTAAGCATATTTTGTCCAACATGGGTACACAGTTTCCATATCAATGTCCAAAGAAATCATTTTTATTTCAAATATCACAACTGTCAGTTTAAAAACCTTTGTTATCAATTAGACTAATGTTAATCATATTATGAACTGTCATTCACATTTTAAAGTAAGAATTATTTTTTTCACTTCTAGTTAAAGAAATTATTTTTGACATAATGAATACATACTTTTGCAAAACTGCATCAAAACAGGAATATAGCTTGATGTTTGATTCTTTTATTTATGACCATAACTTTATTGTTATGAATGAGCAAATAAAATTAAAGGTTAAAGTTCTGACCAAGCTACTTTGACATAAGAAAATAAAACTATCTGGATGTAAGGAATTAACTCCTTCAATCAAGCATGCTATCGGTAATTCTGAAATATTAATGTATAGAGCAATAAATCAGAAAAAAGAAATACATCCAAATTGCCAACATAAAATGTAATTTAGCAAGTCCTTAATCAACCAATTAATGTCTCTCTCTTTCAATCTCAATTTCTCTCTCTCTCTCTTGTTCACTCTCTCTCTCTTCTGCATTGAGAAAACTAAGGCTAAAATTGGGCACTAACCAAAAAATTAAAAGAAACAACAAAGGTACACTTGTGTCTATTAGACAGTGAACTTCAGCCTAAGCACAGTGCCAAGTATATCTGGACCAAAAAAATACCTTATTTTGTCGAAAAACAGAGATACTCAATAGAGACCTTCCATATCCTCCCATTACCAAAGCTACTGACTTCCTAGCACCAAAACCCACATTCTTTCTATATAATATATTGCCTTTCGATAACAGTTACCTCTATCCCAACTGTTCCCATTCCTCCCATCTTCCTCTTAAAAAAGCAGAAGCAAAGAAATTTCTTAAATAGACCCTCGATAAATGTTCAGAATATAACTAACATTTTCATGGCTTTATAAAGGTTATTCAAAAAGCTACAGAAGTGATCCATGAAGAAAACTCCAGAATGACTGGTTAGGATTCCTTGCCTAAGTTCTCTCTGTCAACAATCATCTTAGGTTGGTGATAGAAACTATTGGATGAAACATTATAATATAAGTTAAGTAAGCTCAGTAGCAGTTATCTATGAATTAAAATCACATGCTCTAAAACCAGATATACAAATGAAAAAAAAGTCTTGTTATAAAAATAAAAGCCTGACTGCTGTTCTTAGATTCATGGAGGGCTACTCCATACTCATTAGTAGTATAGGTCACAGAAGTCCGCATATGAAGGACCAATAATTCCCACCCAAACTAAATCTGTATGCATTTAAACTGCCAAACAAATGTGGCAGCAAAGTTCTACACATGAAAGTTTTTTTGATACTCTTAAAGTTGTCCTCTGTTTTTCATAACAACTGAAATCACTGAAATATGTCCTCTGACACAGTCATTCACACAAATACGAAATATCTCAAAAAATACTAACACTTACTGGGTGATTCCCAGGCACTAAGTTCTACACTAGAATGTGCTTTAGGCATGATTTCCATAAAGAAGCAGATTTATTTACTGATAACCAACAAACTGAAGGAAGAACCAACTATCTATGGGGGTTAAAGTAAGGTATCTAACCTCTTTTGAGGACTACTCATTCTAAGTTTTTTCTAATCAATTTTATAAACTCTATCACATTCAGAGTTCAGTTAAGTAAGAAATTTCCTAAGATATGAATGATTCAGCAATATTATCTTTGCCTAAAGTTCTATGCTTAATAGCCACCTTCCAATATATGGCTCAACGGGCTAAGGTGCCAGCCACGTACACCTGAGCTGGTGGGTTCGAATCCAGCCCAGCCCACCAAACAACAATGACAGCTGCAACCAAAAAATGGCCGGGCGTCGTGGTGGGCGCCTGTAGTCCCAGCTACTTGGGAGGCAGAGGCAGGAGACTCGCTTGCGCCCAGGAATTGGAGGTTGCTGTGAGCTGTGATGCCATAGCACTCTATCCAGGGTGACAGCTTGAGGCTCTGTCTCAAAAGAAAAAGAAAAGATTTTTATAAGATACCTTCACCCTGTATTTTCTAAATGCAGGGAAAGAATCTACAAATCTGTCCTCCTCCCAAAAAACTAACTATGGGAATAATTCAATTTCATTCTAGGTGATTCCAGAATGACTAAATTTTCTGATATGTTTCTGTTGAAAAAGTATTTAAGAAAGTGATCCCTACAAACTTAGTGCAATGTAAAGGCATCTAGGAAAACACCAAATTCTCAAAGACAAGAATTTGGTTTATTTATCCCATACACATACATGCACACTTATAATCCATGCTTTATTAGATTTTTTTAATGAACACAGAAATTATGTAATATATCCCAAACCAGTGGTATCCCATACATGAAGATGCTCAGTACAAGTATTATTTTTAATTTAAAAAACTGTATCAAACTTCAGTGTCCTTTAATGGGACATTGATTAAATGTGGCTCAAGGAGTAGGGCACCAGCCCCATATATCGGAGGTGGTGGGTTCAAAGCCTGCCCTGGACAAAACTAGAAAAAAAAAAATGGTTAAATAAAGTATCATAATTCAATACTATGAAACACCAGTGGGCCAATAAACAGAATGAGACATATCGATATGTGTTCATCGCAATATAGTATTATTCAGTGAATAAAGACAAGTTGCTAAACTATGTGACTGCTCTGATTTTACTACCAAGGGGAAAAAACTATACTGAGGTAAACTCACATACTAGTATACCTTAAAAAAAAGTGGGAAAATACTAAGCAATTATGAGTTATTACTTCAAATGGTAACAGTGGGTAAAGAGAGGGGTGAGAAATTTTCACTCTTTTACTTTATATGTGACTATCGTGTTAATGCTTGAGTTTCTATACAGAAATGTATTTTCTTTCTCAAGTTATAAATCTGAGAAGCTATATACATAATTTAATGGTGGTGTAATCACTTAAAACATTTTCCACACACTTCTTTGAAAACTACTTTCAAAGTTTCTAGTATTTTGACACATCTTTGGTAACAAATCTTTATCCTATAAGAAGGAATTTAAATTTTAAAATGTAAAAAACAGCTGGAGCCAGTTCTGGTAAACAGGCAACACTATAAAATTAAACTATTTTGAATCAATCTTATCTTAGCAAGGTAAAAGTAAGGCCAGACAGGGTAGTTCACACATATAACCTTCGCATTTTGGGAGGCCAAACCAAGAGAATCACTTAAGCCCAGGAATTTGAGACTAGTGTGAGGAACACAGTGAGATCCTGTCTTGGCGGGTGGGGGCTGGGGGGTGGAGGATAGCATTTGCTAAGCAGGGGGGGGTCATATATCTGCAGTCTTAGCTATTCAGGAGGCTGAAGAGGAAGATTGCTTGAGCCCAGGAATTCAAGGTCATAAACAGCTACAATCTTATACCACTGCACTTTAGCCTGGGAGAAGAGCAAGATCCAGTTTCTCAAAAAAAAAAAAAAAAAAAAAAAAGATAGGACTATATTATTCATAATATATTATTTTATTTATTTTTTATTTTTTGCAGTTTTTTGGCCCGGGGCCGAACTTGAACCCACCACCTTCAGTATATGGGGTCAGCACCCTTACTCTTTGAGCCACGGGTGACACGGAATCAAACTAAGTGTCCAGCAACAGATAAAGAAAATGTGGTACACATACACAATGAGCTACAGCCCTAAAAAAGAAGGAAATTTAGTTATTTCTGACCATATGGACGAACCTACAAGGTAAAAGCTAGGTATGGAAAGACAAAATACCGCATGAACTCACATATGGAATCTAAAAAAGTCAAACTCATGGAAGCAGAGAGTTGGAATGGTGGTTAGAGAGGCTGGGGAGCAGGGTTTGGGGAGATACTGGTCAAAGTAACTAAAATCTCAGACAAGAGGAATAAGTTCAGAAGACCTTTTGTACATAATGACTATAGCTAATAGCAATATATTCCATGGAGATGCTTCTCAATTTACAATGGGGTTATGTACCAATAAAACTACTCTAAGTTGAAAATGCCATGAGTCAAAACTGCATTTAATGCATCTAACCTACCAAACATCATAGCATAGCTTTGTCTACCTTAAACATGCTCAGAACACTTACATTAGCCTATAGTTAGGCAAAATCATCTAACATAAAGCTAATTCATAGACCAAGACCCTGTGTCCAAAAAGAAAAAAAAAAAAAAAAAGGAAAGAAAGAAAGCCTATTTCATAATAAAGTGCTGAATACCTCATGTAATTTACTGACGATTGTACTGAAAGTGAAAAAAAAAGAATGGCTTGCTGGCACTGCCTAGGTCAGAAGAAAATCTCTATGATACCACATATTACTAGCCCAGGACAAGATCAAAATTCAAAGATATTTTCTATTGAATGCATATTGCTTTCATATCAAGGTCAAACTAAAAAATCATAAATTGGATCATTGTAAATTGGAGACTATCTGTACTTGAAAGTTGCTGAGAGAAGATTTTGAATGTTCTCTCCAAAAAAGATTAAGTATGTGAGACAATGGGTTAGTTTGATTTTGCCATACAACAATGTTTACATATACTAAATTATGTTGTACACCACAAACATACATAATTTTTATTTGTTAATTACATTAATTAATGTAGAAAATAAATAAAAGAATTTGGTCTTCCATTTAAGAAAATTATAGGCATATATATGAGTGTGTTCATGTGTGTGTCATATATGTAACTTAAAAACTCATTCTAAAGGCAACTCCAGAAGAGAAGTTCCAGCTCGGCACTGGTAGCTCAGTGTTAGGGCACCGACTACATACACTGAAGTCTGTAGTCCCAGCTACGTGGGAGGCTGAGGCAAGAGAATCGCTTAAGCCCAAGAGTTTGAGGTTGCTGTGAGCTGTGACGTCATAGCACTCTACCACTCTACTATGGGTGACATAGTGAGATTGTCTTAAAAAAGAAAAAAAGCTCCAAAAATGAAATTATCAAAGGCAACATCCTTGAAATAAGTTCATCTCTCTATTATTCCCTACAATCTCAAAGATAGTGTTTTCCACAAGTCATGATAACCCTTTACTGAGTAAAAAAAGAAATGAATAAAAAGAAACAAATAAACAAATCTACTCGATATAAAATTTATCTTAGCAGGGTGGACACAATGGCTCATACCTATAATTCTAGCATTGCAAGAAGCTAAGGCAGGAGGATTGTTTGAGGCTAAGAGTTCAAGACCAGCCTGAGTCAGGATGAAACTCTCATCTCTACAAAAAATAGAAAAATTAGTTAAGTGGTGCATGCCAGTAGTCTCAGCTACTTGGGAGGTAGAAACAGGAAAATTACTTGAAACAGGAGTTGGAAGTGCAGTGAGCTACGATGATTCCACTACACAGAGACTCTGTCTTAAAAAAAAAAAGTCTTAACAAAGAGTCAAATCTTTGAAGATGTTTCCATATCTGTAGCACTTGGAAAACAGTGAAATGGAGAAGCAGATAATGTCAGGTTTCTGGTGGAAAGCCATGTCCTAAGATTCCTATATGCCATATATGGAGGATGGAGGGAGGAATCACCTTGGCCATGTCAAAATGAGCCTAATTCTGTAGCTCCTATTATACTTTGGAGGAAAAGCTCCTCTTCTTTAAACATACCAAAAGGGAAACTACCATTCTTCACATTGTATATGTATCTTCAATAATAAATAATAGGCTTAAAAATTATTTCATCAGTGAAACACATCATTTTGTTCAATAACCATTATGAAAACTTCCCTAAGTAGTTCAATAAAACACTTACTTGGAAAAATAAATATAGTCCTTTTGTGTGGTTTTCTTAAAACGGAAAGTCTTGTAATTTTATATCTCCTCTATGCATTTATCTACAAAGTATTTGTCAGTTCCTTCTTGATGGAAGATATAATTATAAGTGTTTCATTATTATTCATATGAGCCAAGAACCATTTGCCAAATTTTCCTATCACACATAAACATACATTACAAAATTAACCTCTGCTTATCTAGATATGAAAAAACAGCTTCTAGAAAAGATATGACATTAATTACCCAACATACAAATATTTTAAAATAAACACTAAAAGAAATTTTGACATTTTGTGAATTTCCTAAATTTTTCTGAAGCTTTGCTAAACAGAGCTGATTTTCCCTCACATGAGCCTTTGAATACATTAATAATAAAAACACCAACTGAATTTTAAATACTTTTGGCTAGGCAATAGTAATATATATTTTTGAGGTTATAAAGTTCTTTTTTTTTTTCTTTTGAGACTCCATTGTCCTGGGTAGAGTGCCATGGTGTCATTGTAGCTCACACCAATCTCAAATTCTTGAGCTTAAGCAATCCTCTTGCCTCAGTCTCCCAAGTAGTTAGAACTACAGGCATGTGCCACCAGGCCTGGTTAATTTTTTCTATTTTTTTTTCCTTTAGTAAAGGCAGGGTCTCAGTCTTGCTCAGGCTGGTCTCAAAACTCCTGACTCAACCAATCTACCCTCCTGGGCCTCCCAGAGTACTAGGATTACAGGTGTAAGCCATAATACCTGGCCAGAACTTCTAATGAAGTTCTTAGAATCTGATAGCTCAATAGCTTTATAAACTTTTAATTGACTTACTCAACAAACAACTGATTGCCAACCATATTTGCCAAGTATTTGTCTGAAGTCCTGGAAATTTATTAGATTATTAAGTATGAACTGCCTAATTTCCTTAAGTACTAAGTTTGACAGTTGATATTTCTGACATATTCACTTTGACATTTCTTTATTTGTATTGTGAAGGCAAATCCTAGGTTTGATGTTACTAATCCAACAATATTGGACCATTTGAAAGAAATTGGCAAGGTACAGAAGCTGGATAGATGGTTTCCATGTGATTTAAATGAATGTCAGAAGAGAAATATTTAGAATCTTGTCTATCTTTGCTATCATGACATAAAGGAGAAACATTTCTACACCATGTTATTATGTGTGATGAAAAATGGATTCTTTTTGATGATTACAAGCATTTAGGAAAAGGGATAGACAAAGATGAAGTGCCAAAACACAGTCCAAAACTCAGTATTCATCTAAAAAAGCTAATGGTATCTGTTTGGTGGTCCAATGATGGTAGTATCCACTATAGCATCATGAGTGGATACTTCATGGTCGGTTGATTACAGATGTCTACTATAACCATTTGGACAAAATGATAAGGATGCTTGCAATCAGGCAGTCAAGACTGGTCAGTAGAGACAGGCCAATCCTCTTGCGAGACAACACTTGACCACGTGTTGCACAAATAACACTGCTCAAACTACAGAAGCTGCATTTGGAAGCTCTCTGTCATCTACTATATTCACTAGACTTTATACCAACTGACTACCATTTCTTCCAGGCTTTGGATGACTTCTTTCAAGGAAAAATATTCAATTTTCAACAAGATGTAGAAAATGCCTTTTGTGATTTCATCGCCACTTGCTCCCCACGCTTCTTTGCTGTTGGCATAAACAAGCTACCATTAGGACGGCAAAACTATATGGATAATTTAGGTGTATATGTGAATTGTACTGTTTCTTGTTAAAGATACAATAAACTAAACTTTTGATCTGAAACTGGACACTTCATATTTAATGACCTAAAAGTAGCAAACAAGATAGTCAAGAAGTTAGCATTACCCCATGGAACTTACACTCTAATGGGTGGCAATTGTCAATAAACAAATGTAAAAGAAAATGTTAAATCATGAAAATTGTTCTGATGAAAATAAAACAAGATGATATTGATGGTGACAACCAATTATACTGAAGTGACAATTAAGATGCCCCTGAATGCCAAGAAGGGACAGACGTTAAATATCTGGGGAAAATAGTTTCTAGACCAAAAAAACAGCACTAATTTCAAGGGTTGTAACATGAGAACGAACTTGGGGTATCTAAAAAATAAGAAGAAAATAAATATATGTGAGTAAGGGTGAGCACAGGTACGCATAAGCTAAGTATAGGTCAGATGAGGTAGAATCTGGATGCTATAAAGAGATTAGGTTATAGTCTGAGAACAACAGCTTTTTGGTTTGTTTTACATTTAACTTTAGGAAGTTTAATCACATACAAAAGAAGAAAAAAAGAGCAAAATGAACCCCCATGTACAAATTAGCTCTTAGTTTCAACAACTATTAACTCATGACCAGTCTTCTTTAATCTATATACTCACTCCTTCCCCATTCACCCTCAGATACTAAATAATTTCCTCTATACATATTTCAAAATATATTCCTAAAATATACGAACTATTCATGTAAAAATAACCACATCTTGGGTGGTGCCTGTGGCTCAGTGAGTGGGGCCCCAGACCCATATACCGAGGGTGGGGGGTTCAAACCCAGCCCAGTCAAACTGCAACAAAAAACAGCCAGGCTTTGTGGCAGGCACCTGTAGTCCCAGCTACTCAGGAGGCTGAGGCAAGAGAATCACCTAAGCCCAGGAATTGAGCTGAGTGATGCCATGGCACTCTACCGAGGGCAAAAAAGTAACACTCTGTCTCTACAAAAAAAACAAAAACAAAAACAAAAAAAAATCTTTTCAATCTATAGATTATTCATTTCATTTTTTTCTTGCAATTTTATTTGTTTAAAAAATTGAACTGTTTGTGCTATAAGATTTTCCATACTCTGGATTTACTAATCAAATTCTTATAGTATTATTTAACAAGTTCCTCTTTGTTATGTATTTCCTAAAAGTTGGAAATTAGAGCTAGAGATTTAATCAGATTCTGGTTTGAATTTTTGGCAAGACTACACCAAAGTTTTTGTTATATACATAGATCAGGAGGTAAAGTACAGCATTTTTTCTCTGTGTGTGATATCAGTAATAACTACTGCTAATATCTATAATAACATTTCATTAAATGTTATAAAAATAATATAATTATTACTTCTTTACTTATAAGCTGCACTAATGCTAATAGTGAAAAAAATTTCCCTAACCAACTATTTATTTAAGAGGATATGGGTCATCGAGATAGATGGCTAAATGTGCCCAATGCTCACCTCCTCCACAAGCCCCACAAAAAGAATAAACTAATGCACTTCAAGTATCTAAAGTAGAACACTTGAATCAAGGAAAGGAAAAAAGCTCTCTAAAGCACAGAAACTCAGAATGGCAGCAGAAACAAAAATGAAGTAGCCATCTGAGATTGGCTAAGAACAAAGAGGGACTCACCATTGCTGGGAAAAAGAAAGCAGAAAATACTCAGCAGTCTCTATTATTAACATGGATGCCTGAAATCCCAGCTACAAAAGAGCCCCACAGTCCTCAGAGGTCCTCAGGAGTAAGTTTTTAGAGTCCACACAGCTGCATTGCTCCAAAGTAAAATCTTATGTTGGGCACTCTTTGCTCCCCAGGATCCAAAGTGCAATGGTGCAGTACAATTTAGAGAACAGAAACATTGCTAGAGTGCATCCTAATCCGTGATCAATAGCCATAAGACCAGAAAACCAACATGTAGGCTACCTAGGGCCTAAGGACTGGTGCTCCAGTGCCTATTGCCACCAGCAACCCCTGCCCCCCACTCCCATAATCAACAGAGCCACGTAAGTATTCCTCTCAAGATGTGATTACAGGCCTACCTGCTACCACTGGCAATCCCATGCCTACAACCCGTGGAGCCAATGCACACTGCATGTACCAGATCAAAGCCTCAGACCCAGCCCACCAGGCAATCCTTGCATCAGAAAATGGTATGTGTCTTCCCCCATAATCACACTCAATTAGGCCACTCAGTAACTTCCAGATACTGCTGACATTAATTATGGACAAAGATGTTATACACAGACTATATTACTATGCCCAAACAGAACCAAAGATGAAACATTCTATACAACCACCACTGCAGGAAATAAATACAGGAACAAGTCATTCCCTACAAAGCTACTCCATAAAATTGGACAGGTGACTATTCCATTGCATTTGTAGATATCAATGGGACAAAATAAATACACAAAAACAAAGATAGGTGGCAAGTAATTCTCCAGTAATAGGCCCCAAAGATAAAGAAATCACAAAATACCTATAAAGAATCGAAAATAATGGTCTTAAAGAAACTTAGCAACTTACAAGAGAATACAGATATAAAATACAAAAAAAATCAAGAAAGCAACATATTGTATGAATGGAAAAAAATCAACAAAAAGATATAAAAAAGAACCAAATAGAAATTGTGGAGCTGAAGAATTCAATAAATGAAAAAAAAACACAAACTACAATGTCAGCAAAGGATTAGATAAAGCAAAAGAAAACTTTTCTGAACTTGAAGATAGGTCTTTTGAAATAATCTAATTGGGGGGGGGAAGAAACAAAAATAAGAAAGAATGAAAAAACCCTACAAGACTTATGGAACACAATTAAGTGAAAAATTTTTGCATTGTGGAAATTTCAGAGGGAGAAGAGATGAACAAAGGCATAGAAAACATGCATAATGAATAACAGCTGAAATTTCCCAAATGGATAGTTAAGAACATCTAGATAAAAAAGCTCAAAGAGGAGGGAGGAGCCAAGATGGCGGTCTGTAGCCAGCTTTCTGCAGGCGCTCCTATCCACAAGGAGAGTTAAAGGACAGAAATTTAGGGAGAAAGCCAACGGTTTGAAGCTGAGGCAAGAGACGAGGTCGAGGAACACACATCAACCCTGCTGGAGCGACCTGCAACCCCAAGGATACAAATAAGAGGTACAGAGCACATCACCAAGCAGACAGGAGTCCACTCCCCAAAGGGAACAGTTCGCAGTATATGCCATACCCCCATACAAACAAGCGAGCAGAGTTCAGATGTCTTCCCACTCTACCCCATGAGAGAGACCCTCTAAAAACCGGACCTCCTTCCCCTGTGCCGGGGCACTCTCCTGCCAGGCATAAAGCTGTATAAAACTGTATATGTTCTCTACCTGCAAGTTGGAACTCCCGGCACAGCTCAAAATTCAATCCAGAGTAACAGATTCTCTAGGGTAAGACAAAGACCAGCTGAAAATAAGACAGAGCCACTTAACCCCACCACACCAAGAGGTGCCCAGTTTTGCAAGCAGTGGCAAAACTCTAGGGGAAAAGATACAGACACCAGTCAAAGCTTTTAAAGCAAAGAACTGGTCAATCACTACTCCTAGAACTCCCAGCCCAAATTGTCCTTATCTACTCATCTAGCCAAACGGTGCAAAATTAATCATGGGGCGGAATCAACGGAAAAGCTCTGGAAATGTGAACAACCAGACTAGGTCAACACCCCCAAG
>CAUYON010013196.1:0-10156 GCA_963573935.1 Arctocebus calabarensis
GCGCCTGTAGTCCCAGCTACTTGGGAGGCAGAGGCAGGAGACTCGCTTGAGCCCAGGAATTGGAGGTTGCTGTGAGCTGTGATGCCACAGCACTCTATCCAGGGTGACAGCTTGAGGCTCTGTCTCAAAAAAAACAAAAAATTGCCGGGCATTGTGGCGGGCACCTGTAGTCCCAGCTACTCAGGAGGGTGAGGGAAGAGAATTGCCTAAGACCAGGAGTTAGAGGTTGTTGTGAGCTGTGACGCCACAGTACTCTACCGAGGGTCATAAAGTAAGAGTCTATTTCTGAAAAACAAACAAACAAAAAACTAAGAAAATACAAATTAACGTAGCCAGGTTCATGTTCATGAGAAGGGGCTAAAAAATAAAATAAAATATCTAGGAAATTTTCTATTAGTAATACATGATTACAATGTGCATAATTCATGTCCGTATTGATCAATAGGCTAAAAGTCATAGTTCCTTATATTTACATAGACATTTATGGTTCACTAAACACTTACCCTCTTGCCTTGATCCACACTCATTTTACAGATGAGAACCTGACGCTGGAATGGTTAAGCAATTTGCCAAAGAGCGTACAGGGTATGGTCAGGACCTCACTTCCAGCCCCAAGACCAAAATTGCCTCCTCACTGCTCTGCTGCTAGAGTGATAGGATGAGGTGATATTCTAGGTATTAGACGAGTGGAATCTGATACTTACACGTTGACAGAGGCCACTTGTACCGAAGCAGCCACATCTCCAGCCCGTCAAGGAGATGAGGATAGCCGCAGTGAGTACCTGGAGAGCAGAGAAGAGACTAGAATAATTTACTTTTCTACCTATTTTGAACTGCTGCCATGGCTATTGAAACAGAGTTGGGAACCTCATAAGGACTCAGTTGTCCCCTGGGCTTTGACTTCTGGGACCCAATTTTGGATGAGTAGCCTGATCTGACTCTGGATACCAACATTCATACTCAGACTGCCTTGTCCTGCGCTAAAATCCACTGACAAGTCTTATTTTCCCTTAGATCTTCTATAGACCCAAGACTAATTTGTTAGAATAAGCCTTATTTTTTTTTTTTTTCTGAGACAGAGTCTCACTTTGTCACCCTCGGTAGAGTGCCGTGGTGTCTTAGCTCACACAGCTCACAGCAACCTCAAACACTTGGGCTCAAGTGATTCTCTTACCTCAGCCTCCCGAGTAGCTGGGACTACAGGTGCCCAACACAACGCCTGGCTGTTTTTAGAGATGAAGTCTCAAGCTCTGGCTCAGACTGGTCTCAAACGCCTGAGATCAGGCAATCCACTCAGCTCGGCCTCTTATAGTGCTAACATTACAGGCATGAGCCATCATGCCCAGCCTGATACGTTTTTTTTTTTGGTTTTTTTTTTCCTTTGGAAGGGATCAAAAAATACTCTTCCCCAGCCATCCCTGGGGGACATTTTGGGAGTTCATACACAGGGAACACCAGACACTTACCATGAGTCCTCCTCCCCAGAGTCCAGTGCCCAGCATGGCATGCCTGCCAATGAGGCCTCTCAACAGGAAGGTCACATCCCAATTAGGAAAGAGGAGTGCCGTGTTGGCCACAGCAGCAAACAGGGCTGCAATCCCAAGGCTCAGCCCTAGGATGCGGGAGCAAGTACGGGAGCATGCCAGCAGGCAGGGAGAGAACAGCATCCTGGAACAGATGGAAAAAGCATTACAGCAGCTCTGCTGCCAGAAGCATGGGATAGGGAAGCTCTAGTAGCACATGGTAGATGGGGGAAACAGAAACTATTACCTCCCAGGGTGGGATCCAGGGTAGCCAACAAACTTGCTTAAAAACTCTGCCCCTAGCTGAGTGTGATGGCTCACACTTGTAATTCTAGCACTTTGTGGGGCCGACCTAGGTGGATTGCTTGAGCTCAGGAGTTCGAGCCCAGCCTGAGCAAGAGCAAGACTCCATCTCTATTAAAAAAAAAAAAAAAAAAAAGGCTTGGCACCTGTGGCTCAAGCAGCTAAGGCGCCAGCCATGAACACCTGAGCTGGCGAGTTTGAATCCAGCCTGGGCTCACCAAACGACAATGACGGCTGCAACCAAAAAATGGCTGGGCGTTGTGGTGGGCGCCTGTAGTCCCAGTTACTTGGGAGGCAGAGGCAGGAGACTCGCTTGAGCCCAGGAGTTGGAGGTTGCTGTGATGCCATAGCAATCTATCCAGGGTGACATCTCGAGGCTCTGTCACAAATAAAAAAAAAAAAAAATTAAAACCAAAATGAAGCCGGGTGTAATGCCTCACACCTGTAAACCTAACACTCTAGGAGGCTGAGGCAGGTAGATTGCTTTAGCTCAGGAGTTTGAGACTAGTCTGATCAAGAGCGAGAACCTGTCTTTACTAAAAATAGAAAAACTTTGTCGGGTGTGGTTGCTCACACCTGTAATCCTAGCACTCTGGGAGGCCAAGGTGGATGGATTGCCCTGAGCTCACAGGTTCAAGAACAGTCTAAGCAAGAGTGAGACCCCCGTCTCTAAAAATAGCCAGGTGTTGTGGCAGCTGCCTGTAGTCCCAGCTACATAGAGAGGCTGAGGCAAAAGAATCACTTGAGCCCAAGAATTTGAGGTTGCTGTGAGCTGTGATGCCATGGCACTCCTTGGAGGGTGACAAAGTGAAACTCTGTCTAAAAACAAACAAATAGAAAAACTAGCCAGGCATAGTGGTGCACACCTATAGTACCAGCTACGTGGGAGGCTGAGGCAAGAGGATTAGTAAGCCCAAGAGATTGAGGTTGCTGAGAGCTGTGATTCCAGAGCAATCTATCCAGGGTGACAGAGTGAGAGTCTGTCTCAAAAATAAACAAACAAAATGAGATACCCTGTACACCCACGAGAATAGTTACAACTTAAAAGTGGGATTATAGGCTCTGCACCTGTGGTTTAAGTGGTTAAGGCACCAGCCACGTACACCTGAGCTGGCGGGTTCGAATTCAGCCCGGGGCCCGCCAAACAACAATGATGGCTGCAACCAAAAAATGGCAGGGGGTTATGGTGGGCACCTGTAGTCCCAGCTACTTGGGAGGCGGAGGCAAGAGACTCGCTTGAGCCCAGGAATTGGAGGTTGCTGTGAGCTGAGATGCCACAGCACTCTATCCAGGGCGACAGCTTGAGGCTCTGTCTCAAAAAAAAAAAAAAAAAGCTGGATTATACCAGGTGTTGGCAAGGCTGTAGAACAACTGGAACTCTTGTAAATTTCTAGGGTTAAACTCAGCTTTTATTTTTTTTTTCTTTGTTTTTTTTTTTTTTTTTGAGACAGAAACTCACTTTGACGCCTTCTGTAGAGAGCTGTGACATCATACCTGAAAGCAACCTCAAACTCTTGGGTTCAAGCAATCCTCTTGCCTCAGCATCCCAAGTAGCTGGTACTATAAGGAGCCCACCACAATGCATGGCTATTTTTTTTTTTTTTTTGAGACAAGGTCTCACTCTTGCTGAGGCTGAAACTTGTCAGTTTCTTTTTTTCTTTTTTTGCCGGGGCTGGGTTTGAACCCACCATCTCCAGCATATGGGGCTGGCATCCTACTCCTTTGAGCCACAGGAGCCACCCTTTGCAGTTTCTTATAATGTGAAACATTCACTAAGCAAATGATCCAGTAATTCGTCTTCTACATGTTTACCCAAGAGAAATGGTATACATACAAACACTAATACTTGAATATCCATAGCAGCTTTATTCGTAATAACTTAAAATAAAAATATGAAAACTAGGGTGGTGCCTGTGGCTCAGTGAGTAGGGCACTGGCCCCACATACCAAGGGTGGTGGATTTGAACCCAGCCCCGGCCAAACTGCAACAAAAAAATAGCCAGGCGTTGTGGGGGGCACCTGTAGTCCCAGCTACTCAAGAGGCTGAGGCAAGAGAATCTCCTAAGCCCAAGAGCTGAAGGTTGCTGTGAGCTGTGACACCACTGCACTCTACCAAAGGCGACAAAGAGACCAAAAAAAAAAAAAAGAAAAGAAAACTACAAATGGATAGGTAAACAAAATGTGGTATGTGCATACAATAAAGTATCATTTCACCATAAAACAAAGCTCTAATACATGCTGCAATATCTATGAAATGTGAAAACATTATGCTAAATGAAATAAGCTAGCCACTAAAGGACAAATATTGTGATTCCACTTATATGAAATATTCAGAATAGGCAAATTCATATGTATGTGTGTGTGGATTTTTTTTTGGAGACAGAGTCTCCCTCTGTTCACCCTGGGTAGAGTGCATTGGTGTCATAGCTCACAGCAACCTCAATCTCTTAGCTCAATTTAGAGCTCAAGGCCCTCAGCCTCCCAAGTAGGGGAGTACAGGCCTTAGCTACAATGCCCAGCTAATTTTTCTATTTTTTTTTTTTTTTTAAGGCCAGGGCTGGGTTTGAACCCACCACCTCTGGCATATGGGGCTGGCACCCTACTCCTTTGAGCCACAGGCACTACCCCTATTCTTTTCTTTTTTTTTTTAAGACAAGCAAGATAGTGTCTCACTCTTGCTCAGGTTGTCTCAAACTCCTGAGCTAAAGCAATCCACCTGCCTCAGCCTCCCAGAGTGCTAGGGTTATAGGGCGTAAACCACAACATCAGGCTAAAAAATGGGCAAATTTATAGAGATAGAAAGTAGATTAGAGATTACAAGGGACTAGGGGGAAGTAGAGAATGGGAGTTATTGTTTAATAATTACAGGCTTTCTATTTAGAGTGATGAAAAGTTTTGGAAATAGATACTGTTGATAATTGCACAACACTGCAAATGTAATTAACACCATTGACTTGTACACTCTAAAATAGTTAGAAATGACAAACTTTATGTTATATATTTTGCTACAATAAAGAAATCAGGCTGGGGGTTATAGCTCATGCCTATAATCCTAGCACTTGTGGAGGCTGAGGCTGGAAGCTTACTTGAGGTCAGAAGTTCAAGACCAGCTTGATTAAAAGCATGAACCACCACACTGGCCTACTTTTCGTATTTTGAGGAACCACCATACTATTGTGTCCACAGTGGCTGCACTAATCTGCATCCCTCCAACAGTGTATCCCCTTTCTCCACATCTTCACCAGCATTCGTTATTGCCACTGGGGTGATACGTTACCTCATTGTGGTTTTGATTTACATTTCCCTGATGATTAGTGATGTTGGGCACTTTTTTTTTTTCTGAGACAGAGTCTCACTTTGTAGCTCTCTGTAGAGTGCAATGGCATCATAGCTCACAGCAACCTCAAACTCCTGGGCTTAAGCAACTCACTTGCCTCAGCCTCCCGAGTTGCTGGGACTACAGTGCCCACCACGATACCCGACTATTTTTAGAGACAGGATTTTGCTCTTGCTCAGGCTGGTCTCCAACCTGTGAGCTCAGGCAATCCACCCACCTAAGCCTCCCAGAGGGCTAGGATTAAGCACTTTTTCAAATACCTGTTGGCCACTTGTATGTTTGCTTTTGGAAAATGTCCATATCTTTTAAATTGGATTATTTGCTTTTTTGCTATTGAATTGAGTTCCTTATTTATTCTGATTATTAATTCCTTGTCAGCTGGATTGTGAACTCAATTTCTTAAAAAATACTTGATGAACCTAGTGTGTTTTACTTATGGCAAGGAGACTTGTGCCAGACACAGCTTTGAAGAGGCCCTTGGTTTGGGATGTGTGATTTGGCCCCCTTTCCCTCACTCTGCCTTCATAGTCCTTGGTGACCTTTCCTTCCCCCACTCTCAGAGCCTATGCTCATCTTTGCCCCATCCTTTCATGAAAACATGTGTCTGTACAAACACTAGTAATTGAATATCCATAGCAGCTTTATTCATAATAACTTAAAATAAAAATATGAAAACAACCCATCGACTGGGAACTTCCTTCTGTGATTCTCATATTTTGTTGTGATAAGTTGCCCTTACCACATACCACATGGGTTATTTGCCCTTCAAGCCACGTCTCTTACAGTGAATAAAATAACTTGTCCCAGATGAAAGGAAGTGCCGGTCTTGGTAGAAGGGAGAGGTGTATTGGGTGGTTGGCCCTTAGCCCAGGGGCACAAGACCCTGGAGGGACAGGAGGATAGGGATGGACAGTGCATTGGAAGCTACTTTTCCTGAAATTGGCTTCTTTGCCCCAGGGACTCAGGTTCTCAGCCATGGTGAGGAGCCTGTCCTGTCACTGGGATACTCATTGGCAAATGAGCCTCCCCAGAGGCTGCCCACCCAGGGCATCCCGGCATTGAACGCAGGACTCTTAGCGTGTGTATGTGTGTCGAGGCAAATTAACCATTAAAGGTGTTAGCAAAGAACAGCTTTAACCCACTTCCCTCCCAGATGGCTGACATTTGTCAGGCCTCCAAGTAAGGACAGAGTGTGGTTGACCTTTTAAAGCCTGTGCTGCAGACCATGGGGCCCTGCTTTTATTCAGGAATGTCTTTGGTGCTTCTAAATCACACACCTCTGAGTAAGGCCTCTCTAGACACAGATCCCCCAAAGCAACCCTCACAATTGCCTCTTCTACGGAAAATGTTCCTATCAGGAAAGTCTTAGGAGGAAAACTAAAATTATGGACATGCAGAGGAAAAATTAAGAACTCGACTATAGGCTTAGCGCCTGTGGCTCAACAGGCTAAGGCGCCAGCCACGTACTCCTGAGCTGGCGGGTTCAAATCCAGCCCGGGCCCGCCAAACAACAATGACAGCTGCAACCAAAAAATGGCCAGGCATTGTGGCAGGTGCCTGTAGTCCCAGCTACTTGGGAGGTGGAGGCAAGAGACTCGCTTGAGCCCAGGAATTGGAGGTTGCTGTGAGCTGTGATGCCATAGCACTCTATCCAGGGTGACAGCTTGAGGCTCTGTCTCAAAAAAAAAAAATAAAAAAAAGAATAACAGATGATGCTTACACAGTTTTATAAAATAAAACAAATAGTTATCTCACCTGTGAATATGAAACTGAAATCTCTTGACTCTGCCTTTTGAAAAGAATGGAAACACTTTTTAGAATATTCCAACCTATTGACTGATGTAGATTTAGAAGCCTGCATTTTTTTTTCAAAGAAGGGCGATACTAAGAAATATAAGGTTGTCCCTTTAGGGCAGCATTAAAAAAGAAAGAAAGAAAAGAAATATGAGAGATCTAACATTGAAAACCAAGAAATAGTAATATTACGTATCCAGCTTTAGATTTAGATCCTATTTACCAGTTCTAATCCTGTTTCTCTTTCTGTAAAATGGAAAATAAGTAAATTAATTATCTCATAGCATTGTTATAAGGCTCTAAATACATAATGTATGTTAAAGTTCCATACAAACGTTATTTTATTACTGCCACATGTCTCAGAAGATTTTATATGCTCATCACTTACGTTAGATATTTTTTAAATTACAGAACAGTAAAGAGAACAAAATGAGGGTCATAACTGTTTTGCTTGAATACATTCTAATATTAAAATCAACTCTTAATAAGTCAAAGATATTCAAACCAGGTGGCCTAGATGGTAAGTGGCAGGTACTCAGAGCTGGCAAAAGACCTGCCCACACCAGTCCCTATCCCCCTCCCCCGCCTCCACCAGCAGCTCCCAGGGACTGCCACGCCTGCCTTTAACTCCACAGTGCAGGGGGCCTCTGCCTCCTGCCAGTTTCCAAGGCAGGTGAGCCCCTGACTGGATAGGCAGAGCAGCTGTGTGTGCCAGGATCCCTCGTGTTCCCCAGCATCTGTGCTGGGCATGTGGTATTATTTTTGGTGCTGCAGGTCATTTAAGAAGGAGCAGAGGACGTCTTCACTCCCTGCTTTGGTTGGCCCTTCCCAGCAAAGGGCCTTTTCACAAACTGGCTTTTACTGCAGAACCCCTCTCACTCCCACCTCCAGCATGTTTAACATTTCCTAATCTGTCTGACTTTCTGCCACTTGCTACAGTATTTCTCTTCCACAGAATCCCTCTTCCTTCTCATCCTGTGCCCTGTACTCCGTACTCCTAGTGACTCCCCTGGACTCTGAGCTGGTCACAGAGCACGTTGTCTTTTGACTCCCCAAGATTTGAGGCTCCATTTTATCTTCCCTGCAGCAAGTTCAAAGCAACTGCTTGCCACGGAACAAAATGTTTTCAGATACATAGAGTGAAAAATTCAGGGTCCCTGAAAAGACAGTTGGTGAAAACTTGAAGTGTTCTTCCCACATTCCTAATCTCCAAAGACCCAGTTCTCATCCCCTGGAGCAGAGACAAACCAGTTTCTTGCTTGTCTTCTCCTATCAGCAGGAAAAGTCTATGAATTTACATCTACATACATTTCTGCAAGAGGGCTGTACTTGGGTTCACTTTACTTGGGCTCTTTCACTTACCATAGCTTGGAGAGTCTTCCATGCATTCATATGTATAGATAGGATTCATAATTAATTGGTGATTTATACTACTATAATGTGTTAATCTCATTTCTTATTGGTAGGAATTTAGGTTTTTTGCAATCTTTCATAACAACAAATAATGGTAGGTTGGCTATCCTAGTACCAGCATCTTTGCACCCAAGCAGAACTATTTCTGTAGGCTATAAATTCCTTGATGTAGAAGTGCTAGATCTGAGGGAAAGGTGGGAAACCTGCAGCCCTAAGGCTACATGTGGCCTTCTAGATCTTCAAGTGTGGCCTTTTGACTGAATCCAAATTTTATAGAACAAATCCTGTTATTTTCATTAATACATTTTTGTTCAACTTTTATATTTTTATTTTTAAAATGAACTTTTTTTTAAATACCAAAGAATAAAATAAATTTCAGTGTAATAATCCTCTCAGATTAACCAGGGCAACTAGAATATTAGTAAGCCATAAGGCTACATTGACAGCTTCTACACTCATGATTTAGTGCTATCCCCTCCTCCCTGCATCTCCCGATGGGTGCCACTACTGCACAAGGCTGTTTGGTGAGAGTTTATGGCAAGTGTGCCAGTATGAGGATAGCTTTTGACAGCAGTGCACTGTGTTTCTGTTTGAGTAGAATTTTTGAATAGTTGAAAAGCTCAATAGTGTTTTTTAATCGTATCTACATAACAGCCCCTCATGTCAAAGAAGAGCAAGAGAATACTGAAGGAAGAAAATAGATATTTTAATGACAGTTTGGACTTACAATATTATCTTATTTCTGCTAAAGATAAGATGATTTGCTTGCTTGTGATACTACAGTATCAACATTAAAGAAATTCACTGTTAATTTATTGTTAATTCATTTAATACTCATAAGAACTACAAATAACTTAAATTTGAGGGAGGGGTGTGAAATGTATTGCAGAAATTAAAAGATGAGAAGCAAAAGCACAGACAATTCTTTCAAACCACAATAACACCTAGAAATAATGCCACTGAAGCAACTTATGAATTAACTTATGTACGCCAAGGAAAAGAGAAACTGTTCCATTTGTAGAAATTATGAAAGAATGCATTGTCAAAGTAATGTTTCAAAGTACAAAGAACTGCCTCTTTCAATGAGAATCATAACCAATTGACAGCATGAATTTGCCTCCAACTTAACAGAACAACTTCATGCAATACTTCAAAAGGAAAATATATATTATTTAATCACTTTTGATGAATCAACTGATACTACTGACTCAACACAGGTTTTATACTTCATATGGGTCATGATAGAAGTTTTCTTTGCTTCAAAGTGTTACTCACTTTGGGTACTCTTGTGAACAGAACATGAGAAAGACATTTTCAACAACTTTCAAGATAAATATTATGAAATTGGAGTGAATTTGGTAAATTTTGTGAGTGTATGTACAGAGAGTGCACTTTCCATGACAGAAAACATGAAGGGTTTATCGCACATATATGAAAAGTATTAACAGATCCAAATACTCTTATTTCTTCTCATTGTACCTTGTGTCAGCAAAATCTCTGAGCTAAAGCTACTATTTTAAGGGATACTTTGCAGCATTTCTCTGTAATATTATGTCAAATCAAAAGGACTTGAATATTTCCTTGCAAGGTAAAACTAAGTCTATGTATGATATGTGGCAAAAATCGAAGCATTTTGAAAAAAGCTATCTTTTTTTTTTTTTGTAGAGACAGAGTCTCACTTTATCGCCCTGGGTAGAGTGCCGTGGTGTCACACTGCTCACAGCAACCTCCAGCTCTTGGGCTTAAGCGATTCTCTTGCCTCAGCCTCCCTAGTAGCTGGGACTAC